>CAIGRL010216805.1:0-10356 GCA_903798325.1 Fraxinus xanthoxyloides
AAATTTTTTGTTTAAAAAAAAGGAAAAAATTCTCGCGGGGCAGTAATTGGGGTAGCGCCCCGCCCCACCCCGCCTTAAACGGGGCCCTGCCCCGAACCCGCCCTGTTGCCATCACTAGTAATACATGCTCACCATAAGCTTGGGATCTCTAACTCAGGGGATGCCAACAAGCCAACGCTTGCATCATCTTGAACGACGACGTCAATAGCCATACATTATGCAAGTGACAACAAAAAAATTGATCATCAACTAAAGTCGAGTTAAGTTTTTTAACTTGTGAATGACAAATAACTTATTTTAGCTTACTTATCTCTAAAATTAATTTATTTATGTTTAATTAAGGGAAAATTTTACTAGAATTTATTCAACTTACAAATTTGTTTAATGTTAGTCATCCAACTTTAGATTGTTTCAATGTCACCACTAGCTTACTTTTTTAATTTGACCCTTATGTGTGTAACCATGACCATAACTGATGATCGCTACTTGAATCAAATTTGATGCTAAATAGTGAGTTAGTATTTTATATATATATATATATATTTAATGAGTCTACACAACTGGTTGCTAGAGAGTAACACAAATAATTATATCTCTTGTAAATTTATATGACGTGTTTAATATATTATGTATTCATGGTCACACTATATGATTAGTTAGTTGCTAAAAGAAAATATTAATTTTTTCTTACTGACAAAAAACTACCGATCTAAAGTCAAACAAATGTTAGATATAACATCCCGTAAGCAATGTGAGACTAAATTTTAGCCCTTGTTTGGCAATCATTATTTTTTAAAAAATGGAGTTTTGATTTTGAATAGTAATTTTTTGTAGAAAAAGTTTTGAATTTATGTCCAAAAAAATTATTTTATAAATATGTGATTGAAAATGAGAATGAGAATTGAACAATTTTAAAATAATGATTGTCAAATGGCGCTTAGTTTCAGGCCAACAATATGACAAAACTGTAGAAGTGCAAGTTTTGTGATCAAAATGAACTAATTTAAAGTTAAAGAGACTAACATAAAATACACTGTCAAGTTGGGGACCTCTAATGACAAACATGAAGAATGGATTAATTATCTGATTGATCAATGAATTTTATGTAAGGTTTTCATAAAGTCACCGAACTTAAAAAAATTTCCCCTAATCACTAAACTTTACAAATGTAATCCATTCATAACTTCAAAATTTTTTCCATTAGTTACTGAATGTCACAAAATATAATCACATCAATCAATTAGTGAGTAATGAGGAAACTTTTGTAAAATTCAGTGATTAATGGAAAAGTTTTTGAGATTTAATGACCCTTGGAAGCCTTAAAGCAAAGTTCAATGACCAATAAGGCAATTAACCAATTTTTATATTCTTTTAATCTTTTTTTTTAACCTTCTGTAGTCCTACCCCCACAACCTTGTATGTGTGTGTATATATATATATATATATATATATGTTATATTTTACGATGTGAGAGAGAATAAAATTATGGGGTAGGAATACAAAAAAGGGAAAGATAGAACTTAAAAAAACATAAAGATTGATAAATTACCTAATTAGTCACTGAACTTTGTATAAAGTTTTCAAGAGATCACTGAATTTCAAAAGTTTCTCATCAGTTACAGAACCTTAAAATTTTAATCATATCCATCATTGAGAACTTAAAAAGTTTCCTTATTAGTCAATAGACTTTACAAAATATAATCACATTTATCACTCAGTGATTAATGGGAAAATGTTTATAAAGTGCAGTGATTAATGAGAATCTTTTTGAAGTTTAGTGATTCCTTGAAACTCTTGTGCAAAGTTCAGTGACCAACCAGATAATTAATCCCCCAAAGAGCAGTCTAATTTTATTATCATCCTTTATACTAAACATATTTCGCAATTTGTATAATCGTTAATGCTGTATCAAAAATGATTAAGAGAGTTGTTTCATCCAAATTTCATCACTCAATTCCTCTCTAAATTTCCAAAAAATACTGCCGCCAGATCGCGTCAATCTGTTACCCGATCTCCGATCTGTGTTGAATCGATATATTGAAATTGCATACATAATATATAGGCGAAGGAAGAAAAATGGCGGGAGCAGCGTCGGCGCTGTTCCTACTTGACATAAAGGGTAGGGTTCTGGTGTGGCGAGACTACCGTGGAGATGTCTCAGCTGTTCAAGCCGAACGCATTTTCGCCAAGCTGATTGAAAAAGAGGTTTCTTTCATTTGTGTTTGTGATTGAATTTTTTTTATTGATGGAATGGGATGAAATTTTAGCGAATTAAATGTGTTGAACGGTAGTATTGAAACTGAATGAAAGTGCAAACTTATAAACGGATTTTTTTTTTAGTTGTAATGAGGGGAATGGGATATGCATGCAAAAGTTTACGTTGATCTGGAATTTCTATTATGCTGGATTCATGTCATTTAACTAACTTTTTTTGACGAGTTAATTGCAGTTGAGAAATTCTAGAGTTTGAATGTTTAATTTAATTGAATAGAAGCACAAACTATTGATAAGACCCACTGTTTTTTATGGAATGGAATTTTAAAAATTGAGTCGAACAGTTCAATTGAAACGGAATGAAGTGGGAACTTACAGTTGTTGATTGTTTTTAGTTGTAGTCAGACAAGTGGGGTTTGTATGCAAAATTTTAGCTTCATCTGGAAAATCCCTCTTTCTGGCTGGATTAATGTTTAGTATACCGACTTCTTTTAAACGATGAGTTAATTGCGGGAAATCGAGAAATTCTACCAAAACAGAATTTGACTGTTTAAATTAACTGAATAGAAGCACAAACTATATTGAGATTTGCTAAGACCCTCTTTTGTTGGCTATAGATTTAGTCCTAGGATATAATTATTTGTAATGTTAGCTTGATCAGAAACTGAATCATTAGCACTTATTCTCGCTTGGTATTTGGCTTGATAGTATAAAATCAGTTAATGGTGCAAAAAAATTGATATACATGGCATCAGAAATTATTTATATGTGATTGAACTGTCAATTAGGCTGTTATGGCACTTCAAATTGTTCAAATGACTTGGTATTCCATAATATATTTTGTCATATAAACAACAATTTAAGCTTCGTTAAATGAATCATTTTCCATCATTGTGTCTGTTCCATTGCCACATCTGTTAACTGTATAAGGTCTCGTTAATGTTGGCTTACCTCTCCTTTTTCATGTTTCTTCTTAGTTGCTTCCAAACAATCAAGTGGAGTTGTGGTATGTTGATAGTTAGTGAAAGCTTTTACCCCTGTTTGGTTTTGATAAAAATCAAAATTTTAGTCAATTTTGATAAAACTTGATGAAATGTGTGGTTAAAAAGTTGATAAAAAGTTGTGGATCCCATGAAATGTGTGGTTGCAAATAATTTTGGAGAAAATGAGTTTTAAAAAATGGAGGCCAAACAGGGATTTATCACATCGTATATGACATATATCCTTATGTACAATTATTTTTATTATATATTTTCTCCAAACAAAATATATTTCATGTAACTATTTTTCCAGCCAGAAACATTTTCAGAAAAGGCAAGAATATTGTGAATAACAATGCTGTTGACTTTCCGTGTTCAAAATAGGCAGTATCAAAGTTTGATGATTTCGACATCTTCTGAGCTCAGTTGTACTGAATTTTTCTACAAATATGACATTGTTGTTACATTATTCATGGATTTCTAGTTTTGACACATGTTTTTACTCATTCGGAGGAACTAATAGGTTATCATCCCAAAATGGTGTAGGGTGATCCAGAAACTCAAAATCCCGTTGTTTATGACAATGGTGTCTCTTATATGTTTATACAGCACAACAATGTATATCTCATGACTGCATCAAGGCAGAATTGCAATGCCGCTAGCCTTCTATTGTTCCTACACCGCATAGTTGATGTAAGGACTATTGATAGTTGCGATTTTGCTCTTCATATATTTGGTTTATAATCTAATGAATTTATTGATGCGACTTCCTTTTGTACTACTGCTTGTATAATTTTCTGACAGGTCTTTAAACATTATTTTGAAGAGTTAGAAGAGGAATCTCTTAGAGATAATTTTGTTGTAGTGGTACAGGAGCTTATTTTCCTTTTATTTCTAATTTTTAAATGTTAGTTAGCATTATGTATGCTACTGCTGATGTTTATGCTGCTAACAGTACGAGTTACTTGATGAAATGATGGACTTTGGCTACCCACAATATACTGAAGCAAAGATTCTTAGCGAGTTCATCAAGACTGATGCTTACAGAATGGAAGTTTCACAGAGACCTCCGATGGCTGTAACAAATGCAGTGTCTTGGCGTAGTGAAGGGATACATTACAAGAAAAATGAAGTAAGTCTTTATTTGTCGACCTATTATTGTTTCTTGAACTGGATTATAAGTCTTCTTCATTTGTTCAGATGTTTCTAGACGTTGTGGAAAGTGTCAATATGCTAGTCAACAGCAATGGACAAATAATTAGGTCGGATGTTGTTGGGGCATTAAAGATGCGGACGTACTTGAGGTTTGTCGTGCCACCCTATATAGCTTCCCATCATATTATATTTTGAGCCAGACGCAGTTGGAAGCTTTTCTTTGTTTTGCTATTGCACCATATTTGTAGGCACTTTACCTATGCCGGGCATAAAAGTATGCTCCTATGATTCTTCTTCCCTAATTTAAAACCTTGATACTTATTTAAGATGTGTTTTGCTTGTAATTTACCATCATATGATTGCAACATGGCATGATTGTTGATTGATTTTAATGCTGAAAAAATGTAACATTCGTTAAAGAGTGTATATAGGTTTGAGCTGTTAATTTGATTAATTTCTCATAATGTAAATTCAGTGGTTGTGGGAATGAAAAGGCCATAATGTTTCACCACTATAGTTCTGATGTCAAGATAAAGAAATGGTAATGGTAATGGTAATTTCACCCGGTAATTAATTGATTTCCTTTAAGAATTTGCTCCTCAATTAAGACTGTACAAGCTTGTGTTTGTAGTCTGATTGATTATCTCTAAGATGTTTCAGTGGATCTTCATCTTAGGATTACTTTGCGTTACTTGTGTCTTGCAAGATGTTTAAATAACTGGATGCTATCTCATTTCTGATATTGGTTCAGGGTAGACTAGATCCGTGTTACAATCAAGAAAAACACAGAGAGTTTATAATGACTTGAATTTTACAGTATTCTGGATAGCTAACAAAGAATTTCATAGACTAAGCTATTACACCAGAAAACTGACAATACGTACTTCAAGGAAATAAGATTTCACTTCAGAGTTCATTTTTTCACCACATGCAGCAAAATTTCACCATATATATCTTTTGTCACGGCTATTATCCTGTTAACGTCAATCAATCATAATAGCAGGTTGTAAACATGATGAGATAATATTCTACCTTTTTGCAGTGGTATGCCTGAGTGTAAGCTTGGGCTAAATGACAGAGTATTGCTCGAGGCACAAGGTCGAACCACTAAGGGAAAAGCCATTGATTTAGATGACATCAAGTTTCATCAGTATGTAATTATACTCTCAGTTTAAAAACAATATGTGATTGTACTCAAGTGACTGTATAGTATTTGATTCAAAAGTTAATTTCTTGTGTAAAGAATATGTCTGTACATGCTTATGGTTGTTTAAATTTCTTTGTTTGCGTATCCTCTCTCTATCTAGATGGATGGATGGATGGACAGATATATAGACCAAATGTCTTGCCTAACACCTAATTTTACCTTTTTCCTGGTTTAGGTGTGTGCGTTTAGCCCGATTCGAGAATGACAGGACAATATCCTTCATACCTCCGGATGGGTCATTTGATCTGATGACCTATAGGCTCAGCACTCAGGTCACTCGTGGATTTGGGAATTAAATTTTATTTATATGCTCCTTTGTTCAAGTTTCTTTGACCTCTTCTCCGTTTTTGGATGACAAAAACTGAATATTTCCTTCAAGTGTCCTTGATAAAATAAAATGTTCTTTCAATTAGTAATATCTCTCATTAAAAACAAAGATATTGTCAGCATCAGTTTATTTCAGTTCTGTGAAACTAGATTTACTTCAGAAAGAGGACAGCAGAATTGGGGATTCATTTTTTCTTTATTTCATCAGTTGGGCTTTTAGCAAAATGACTTATGAGAATTGTATACTTCAGGTAAAGCCGCTGATATGGGTTGAAGCTCAGGTGGAAAGACATTCTAGGAGCCGCATAGAATTTATGGTAAAAGCCAGGAGCCAGTTCAAGGAGCGTAGGTATGTTTATGAAATAATACATTTTGGTGTGCCTGCTCAAGTAACTAATGATTTATTTATTTATTATTATTATTATTATTATCTGCTGGATTATATTTCAGAATAATGATATGTAGCAATGGGGTCCACTATTTAGACTGGTGCTACATAGCATTACTCTATATTTTAACAAATGTTGAAATTCATTTCTGAACTCATTTGTTATTTCAGTACAGCAACCAATGTTGAAATTGAGTTGCCTGTGCCATCAGATTCTACCAATCCAAATATCCGTACATCGATGGGGTCTGCTTCCTATGCACCTGAAAATGATGCTTTAATCTGGAAAGTAAAATCTTTCCCAGGTGGAAAGGTAAGTGATCAGGTCAACTCTTCTCTGTAGTTCATTTATTTTCTTTAGGTTTTCAATTATCTGCCATTAGTGTTGGACACCAAGACTTTTTGTAATTGCATATTTTTCATTTTTTGTTTAGGAATACATGTTGAGAGCAGAATTTAGGCTTCCCAGTATAACATCTGATGAATCAGCTCCTGAGAGAAAAGCTCCCATACGCGTGAAGTTTGAAATACCGTACTTTACTGTTTCAGGAATACAGGTCAGCCCTCAAATGACGTTAACTAAATATTAAATACATTCCATGTTATTTTGGGATTTGCAATTTCTTTTATGCAGATGCATTTTGTGGTCTCTTATGTTTTTACTTGTCATGCAAAACGGTTAATTTAATCATTATCACTTTTTTAACCATGGAATTGGAGGGCTGTAGTAGGATCAGAGCTAAATTCTTGTCCCATTTTATAGCATTAATCATATGCATTTTGTTGGCGTATCTTTTGCTAGCATTGCACTGCATCATATCCCTGGTATTGTGAAAAGGTAGCAACGGATAGTTGGGGCATTCTCTATCCATATAGGCTTGCATCAAGATTACAAATAAGGGAGATATTGAATAATTTGAATTACATAGGTGTTAAGCTCATTGGTCATAATGATATCACAAACGATGGTGATTGAGAATGGATTGAGGTGTAATTCAAAAGTCCTACGCAACGAGTTCAGATTTATGTCAAGGAGATGTACTATGGAAAACCATCACCTACTTTGTAGATCGATAGAAAATTTGAAATATTTGGATATGTTTTTATTCATTTAGTAAATTACTATATTAGGGTGTGATATGGGGATGCTGAGGTGGATGCTAAAGAAAAAAAAAAAGGAATTTATCAACGTTAGGAGTTCAAAGAATGAGACGTAATGGCAGCAATGGTAGAGGATTTCCTATCACTATAGGCTTGGATCAAGATCTCGTAACTCCTTATATACTTTGGTGATAAATGAGATTGCAATATATCCATCATGAGATTCTTTAGTTTGTGTTATTCTCTGATGATATAGTTTTAACTGATGAGATAGGAGGGGATAAATCCTCAGTTTAGAACATTAGAGGAATGTTTTGGACTTGAAAAATTTGAAGTTAAAAGTATAACAAAAACATAAAACATGGAATGCCCTTTTACTCACATTTGGAATTAGGATGAAGTGAAGTCACTACAGAGAATCATATTGTCATAAAGGGAGTACTTGTGGATATTTAGATTCAATTATTTGTGAGGATGACTTGAAGGGGATGTTGACACCAATTGATTATAAATTAAAGAAATGATGATTCAGGTGGTTGGACATATTGTATGTAGATCTAAGGAAGCTTCCATTCACAAGAGTTATATGATCTTTAGAACAAACGAGAAGATGGAGAGTCAAATGTGGTCGAGATGATTTGATTGTGTTCGATGTTCTTGTAGCTGTATGAATGAATCGATTGAGTGGTGAACAGTATTCATGTAACCTACTCTATATTAATTGAGAATAAGGCTTAGTCTAGTGTTGTTTTGGACTAAAAACCTCAAACTTTTTGCTTTCATGAAGAGGTTGAAAAAACTTGATAGGGTATCTGAGGTTGAAAAAATTTGAAAGGGTATCTGTGGGAATGCACTGAAAACTTGGGGGATGTTGAGTTCTGACTTCTGGACGCTGTGCCTCTACTATTGAAGGAAGGATGTTTCTTCCTTGCTTGTGAATATGAGATCTGATAAAATCGTGAACACAAAAAAATTTGGTTTGCACAACATTAAACATACAAAATATAAAGATGGATTCCATGTCCAATAAATTGAGTTTCATCGACGATCAATTTTCTCAGTTAGAACTCTATTTCGTGAAAGAACATGAATCTTTCAAAATTCAGGGCCTGTTTGAGCCTCATTTTTTGCCCAAAATATATTTTGAAATTGTATTATGATGGAGAATGTGTGGTTTAAAAAAAAAAAAAAGGGTTTTGGGTTTGCACGTAATATTATTTTATTGAAGCACGTGTGATTGAAAATAAGATAGAGAAAAATGTATTTGAAAATAATGGGGACCAAAGAAGGGCTCAATGCGTTCCATCAATGAAGATTCACATAAACAGTGGGAGTTCTTTTTTAACATTTAGTACTTGAAAGATATTTGAGATTTGAAGACTACATTAAATTAGTTTTAACTTTGATTCAATTTTTGTGCATTACGCTTAGTTTTATTTTGGATAGTTAAGGTTTTGCTAGACTATAGACTGATTAAAATTAAATATTTTCATACTCGGGGTTTGTAGGTCCGTTACTTGAAAATTATTGAGAAAAGTGGGTACCAGGCTCTTCCATGGGTGAGATACATTACAATGGCTGGAGAATACGAGCTGAGACTAATCTGACTTCTACTTGATTGGTAAGTGGCTCGTGGAGATCATAGTTTCCAGTTTACAAGTTGGATTGCAGAGTAAAACCAACATCTTCTGCCTCACTGTCTTCTTTCTGATTATTGCAACTCGAGATGTGTATTGTTGATGGTAATCATTTTGCTTGCTTCTTGAAAATAATTGATATTGTAGAGCCCAAAAGTTGATATAGTTGAATATTTTTGTATTTTTTCCAAGAAATTTGATGTTATGGAAAAAAAAAATTGCAAATTTTTGAATTCATTTTTGATATCAAATATTAGTAGTTACAAATTTGCAGAGAAATGATGCTTGGAAAAAATGACACTTGTTCGGGTCGAGTAATCCTATCCCTTAGTGATATCACTGTCAGGCAGTAGCAATGAATCAAATGATCAACTGCCACCTACTCTTTCACTGAAAAAAATTTGACTGTTTCCATCCACTCACGTGCGCTAGCTAATATTTACCTTCTTTTCACACGGGTTTGGACCTACAAAAACGTAGCTGGGCCAAATCCTTGTATACTTTATACAGTAAGAGAAGTCAGTCTCAAAAATCTGTCCATCTTCATAGTATTCTCCTACGCCAGAACATAAGAACCTATCACATAAGGTCCACACGTCAATAACCAAAATTGTACCTACCTACCACCCAATTCAAAAATGCCAAGGGCACTTTGCATTTTTCAACGTAGAAATTTAAGACGCCGTGGAAAAAAAGGAATAAGAAAACACGAGTTATGTGTCTCAAGAATTGAAATTATCGCTGTTGTTCAAATGAGCGAACATGGGAGACACACGAATGTACAAATCAATTTGTTTGAGAATCATCAAATTCTCTCAACAAATTGGTATCAAATACTACTTTTACATCACTTATAAAATATTTTAGAATAANCCACACGTCAATAACCAAAATTGTACCTACCTACCACCCAATTCAAAAATGCCAAGGGCACTTTGCATTTTTCAACGTAGAAATTTAAGACGCCGTGGAAAAAAAGGAATAAGAAAACACGAGTTATGTGTCTCAAGAATTGAAATTATTCGCTGTTGTTCAAATGAGCGAACGTGGGAGACACACGAATGTACAAATCAATTTGTTTGAGAATCATCAAATTCTTCCAACAAATTGGTATCAAATACTACTTTTACATCACTTATAAAATATTTTAGAATAACGTACAATGCACGTTCAAATTTGATTAGTTTTCAAGAAAAATGAACTCTAAGAAATCAAACAATTGAACTTTCGTGATTATACTGTAGTTATATTCGCCCCACAATTATTTATAAATTACCCCGTATTTTAATTGCATTATTGGCCCCTAATATTTATTCATTATTATATTTATGTTCTTAATTTTTCTTC
>CAIGRL010216863.1:0-16604 GCA_903798325.1 Fraxinus xanthoxyloides
ATTAAAATTGAAAATATAACCGTTATTGGGTCCCACTCGTCTAATAAAAGTCAACAATAACAGTTAATTTTTCAATTTTAATCCGATTTTAATCTCTATCGAACACACCATTAATTGATATTCAGATCGATAGTCTAGGTGTCGTTACTTGATTGGACATCTTAAATGGACCGTTATCCTTACATTTGAAATCAAATTACTCTGTATCATTTAATTGACACTTAGACAGTTGACGATAGGCAATCCAGATTAGTAACATTTTTTGGTTGAAAAATATAATGCACAGGGCTGGCAAATTACATGGGGATCACCTGACACATAGATTGTTCACAATTTATTCTGTGTATTACGGGTTGTTTGACAAAGTTTTTGATAAAATTTAGCATATTTTGATAAAAGTCGATGAAATGTGTAGCTGAAAAAAGTTAACGGCGATTAAAACTAATTGCTAACTTTAACCTCAATTTTTAGTAACTATCTAATCTTTACCAAACATGCACTAAATTCTAAACCCAATACAGAAAGAAATACTTAACAAAACAAAACAATAAGACAGAAACAAAAACAACGACTTAGATGTACGTCTACTTGCCGTCACAGATTTTCTCTAAAAACAAATAAGAAGTTAAATAATAGGTTAACACCTCTGTTTTCTCACATATAGAAAAAGCCTTCCTTATCATAGGAAATTGGGGAATTGATACAAATATGTGAACGCGGAATATACCCCAATAATAAACCGTCTCCGGCTAGGTTGCCTTGACTATAGGCAGCGTAGGCGAGGTCTAATGCCCCGTTTTGTTGAGAGCCCTCAAATTATGTAATGTTAATTGACTGGTTTGAAGAATAACGAAAATTATAATTACGAAATTCTTTAAATTAGAATTATTATATGCAAACACAAGAAACGAATAAAATTTGAAAATATAAACATCTCTAAAAAGTTATATAAATGGCATAAAACTTATGATATACATTATTATATCACATAAATATATTACAACCATTACTTTTTTCTATATATACACTTTACGAAAATAAAAATCATTTTATGGTTTATTGGTGCAATACTCCCACCGTATGGGCTTATTGTCAAATACCCCTCTACCATTTCAAATTGGTTGAAAATCCTCCTATATAACCTTTGAGGTGAAAACCACTCCCATTATTGCTGTCATTAATTACAATTAAAGAGGGCCAAAATGCAAAAATTTAAAAGAGAAAAACTGTCTTTGCATGCTCACCACTTGTTAAAGGACTGTTTGCCTAGAGTTACAGAGTATGGAAAAACATTTTTTGTAGTAACCCGTGACCCACTATGTGTCGTAGATATGTGGAGATCATACCTAGGCCGCTAAGAAATCTAGTAATGAATGATGTGCAATGAAATGTTCTATTTTCCAATTTTACTTGTGTTTTTTTCTGGTTGTTCATGTATATTGGCAAATATGTTTTCAGTGTTTGTGTTCAAACTTTAGTACGAAAACCCCCTTGCAATGGGCCTTGAAAACGTAAAATATTGTGCGAGACAACCATGTATATGACAAACCTTGTCTATTGCAACTCTGTAATTCTTTAAATTTGTGCAAAATTTCCCTTGAATCATGAAGATCGCACAAACAAACCCTGACTAATGAATTCGTTCGAACTATACAAAGAAAATCAACGAGCTGCAAATAAATAAAAAAAAAATAAAATAAAAATAATCATGAATATCATGAAAATAAATAGACCACCAAAAACAAAGGTTTAGATTACAAAATAATCATCATACACACTACATAATCCCACAAAATGGTAAATATAAAATATATGGCCAATTAATAATCATTTTTCAATTTGCAATAGATGATTCCCGGCCTTTACACCTTTTGTTGTTCCCAACATCATTACACATGGAACACTTTATTATCAATCCTTTTCTTGATGAGCCTCCAACAGTGAAGGTCGTGGTGTCGGTAGTTTGTTTGCCTCCTTTCTTTGTTTTTTCTTTGGTATCCTTGACTTCTTTATGTATACTGAAGGTGTCGATTGATTTAGTCACGGACTTGGCCATGTATCTAGACCTATGATTGGAAAAATAGACAGCGTATACGTTTGATTGTACGCTTCTTTTTTATAAACTTTGTCAACATAATCTGTAATGGATAGGATGCCAAATGAAAATAGAGCCACAATAACATGGCTGCAAGGTATTCCTGCCAAGAACGACAACCAATGTGAATATGTCCTTATGATCAGGTCAACTACACGTATCGTTTGGCTTGCATTGTGGCGTACCCTATTGTGTGTTGTCTTGCATGTGTATTGTTACCTATAATTGTGTGTTATTATGTGCTCTTAATTGTCTCTTGAATGAATGTAATGTGTTTACATTGTCTTTAGAATAAAGCCTTTTTTTTTGTCCTCTAAAGTGGTATTACTTGCTAGTTAGATATAAAATACATAGTTTGGCTTACTGTGTATTTTTATTGTACTCGGGTTTGACCTTTCTTGGTGAGTACACTTATCAGATATGATATATGTTTCGGGTCCTAGACATTTTTAGGATTTGTTATTTCCAATTTATTTTTGGATACTAGGAAGTATTAACTTGGTGTTTTTTGCTTCTAGGTTTACTATGATAGCCTAAGAATAGCTAATCAATAGAGGGGTGAATTGATTTTTAAAACTTTTTCGAAAAATTAATTTAAAATCAAGCACGTAATAATTTAGTTATGTCAACGAGTCGAGCCGAAAAAAAAAGCTCGGGCTCGACTCAAGCTTTTTTGGGCCGGGCTTTTTTTGGCCCGAGCCAAAAAAATAAGGCTTGTCCCGTGCTTTTTGTCTGAGCCTTAATGGGCTTAGCCGGCTGGAGTTTTCGGGTTTTTTTTTTTTGTTTTTTTTTATAATAGAAGGCAGCTAATTTAGTTAGCTGTTTAATTTTTTTTAATAATAAACGGGCCGATGCCCCAAAATGGGGCTCGGCCTGAGCCTCGGCTTGGGCTTTTTCCATGCCGAGCTCGAGTTGCCGAACTTTTTTGCCATCACTATAATAATTAGATAAATTAATTCAAATAATAAGCACGAATATGAAAACAATAGATAAAGAGAGGTAGATGATGTAAACGATATAATTATGGAGGTTCAATCAAACACAATGATCTACATTATCCATTACCAAATTATCTGGCATGAGCAAGGTCAATTTCACTCTGTTGATTGACTTGTGGCGCAATCCAACCCTTTACAAAGCTTTCGGTGACTTACAAATAAGAAGTATCGATCCTTATATAACGTTGAGATTTACGAGACCTCAACACGACCCACAAGTTTTAAAGAAAGTTGGTTTTACAATGAAGTTTTTCTCTTAATAAATGATATGATCACAATTAAGTATCAAG
Source organism: Fraxinus xanthoxyloides (assembly GCA_903798325.1). Taxonomy (NCBI): domain Eukaryota; kingdom Viridiplantae; phylum Streptophyta; class Magnoliopsida; order Lamiales; family Oleaceae; genus Fraxinus; species Fraxinus xanthoxyloides. The sequence continues at coordinate 3,384 of CAIGRL010216863.1, forward strand.
AGAAAAATATGCTAATATTTTAATAAATAGTAATGAATGAAGTTCAAATGTTGATATGAAAAACTTTGATTTGTACAATGATTTTCAAAATTTAATTTGATCAAAAGTTTTTCAAAGCTAAAATGATTTGATAATAATGAATGGGACGAAAAATCAATATAATTCTGCTTAAATAATATGTCACTCGAATGTTCTTTAATGTTGTAATGAATAGCAAGTGAATTGATATTTATAGCAATTGAAAAATGTCAAAAACTCTGTCGAATTGGATGGTCATCCGAACGTCCGGTAATATTCCGGATGATTTGCTCGTCAAAAGTCAAAACGGTCGAAAAATCAATTGTTGTGGATGAATCGGATGTCAAGATGGATTGATTTTTTCGGCTCTTCTCGTTTGATTGTTTGAAACAATCTAGGCTTATAAATGACATTTTTAATTGATTTTTCAAGGTAAGCGATTCTAGTAGGTTTGGAAATTAAATTGAAATTCTTGCACTTGAGCAAAATTTTTACGAAATAGATTTTTCTCGTGCATAAAAGTTCGTTACTTGAGCTTCTAATGAGTCATTGCTAAGGATTAAAGTATTTTACCTTTACAAATGAGCTCAAACATCTAGTACTAATATCTTCTATTGATTTGGCGCGAGTGCTTGTTTTGTTGCTCGATTTTCAATTGGTGTGAGTGCTGATTTGTCTGTGAATACTTGAATCCATCTTTAAATTTCTTCATCATCAACTGCAAGTCCTTTGATAGCAATTGTTTTGTCTCCAATTTGATCAACATGTAACAATGAAGACTCGAATACAAATGTTAGAGATAAAACTACTTTTTTGTTATAATCAAAACATAAGATCAATCATACATTAACAGTTCCTTCTTTTTTATTATGACAAACAAAAGATGAAATGCAATAAGAAAAATGCTCTATCTTTCATAGATCAAACATTCATATGATATTGTTCCCCATTTCTTATACAAGCCAAGCATGCATATCATCTTATACATGCGAATCATGCATATCATCGTGTTTATGTTTTTCCACTTGTCATAAGCAAAAAGAATACGAAGTAGGAAATTCATGTGTTGAAAACAATCATAGGCATAAATAATAGCATGCATGAGATATCCAAACGAAAACGCATAATATTCGAAAATATTCAAGAAACATCCAACATCAAACATAGAACATAGGAGGACTCCAAAGGTTAAGGAATTATTCATCTTAAGGTAAATAAAACAATATCTATCGAAATCTATGACTACAGCTCCGGATGAGGGAAATGGACATATAATTGAGCGTAGAAGACATTCTGCTGAGCCTACATCATCGCCTGCTGTGTATGAATGGCTTCATGTTGAGCTAGTATAACAGCCTGTTGAGCCTGTATCTGATGGAGCATGTCGTCGAGGTCATCAATCGAGGATATGAGGGGGTCAATGCGATTGTTCAACATGTTGTTTTGATCCTCGGTAAACGTGAAGCCACTGCTTGAAGATTGAGGTATACTGGAGCTCGAAATGTCGTGAGGAAGAATAGGAGCTTCTGGTATGTCATCATCATCACCCTCAAAGGGCAGAGTCGAAGGAGTAGAGGTAGGGTCGATCCCTTAGTATGTGCTACCCACTGACCACGTTCTTTAGTAATTTTCATACGTTTAAGTGTTTGAACTTTGATGTTTATAATGTCAATAGGTCGAAGTTGAACAAATGTTAAAGTGTTAAAAATTTTATTGAGAAGCATGCCAAATGGTAAAATTTTAACGTGACATGAGGAATTGACAAGTTTCATGAGGCCTAATGCAATATTGGGTAAATCAAGTCTCCTACCGGCAAGAAAAGAGTAGAGAAGAAAGAGATCAAAATAACTCACTTCATCTCGATGACCTTTTTGTGGTAGGATAACATTTGCAATAATATTTTGTTAAACTTTGCATGGAATAGTTAATTGATTATAAATATTAGAGATAAAACTACTTTATTTGTTATAATCAAAATATAAGATCAACCACATATCAACATATTAGGTATCAATATGGAGATCTGTTGGTTTTTTTTTTTTTTTTTTTGATAACCAATCTAAATTGGAAAGTAAACTCTTAACTCCATAAAATTCATCATGCCAGCTCCACGTGATAATTTCATTTCACCACTTGATAATAAAATTTTACCACTAGAATAAATTGTTAAAAATGATTTTATTTTATTTTTAGAGAATAGAGAGTAGCTTAATTCTAGGACCGAATGAATCTCTAAAAAAAATTGTCAAGCAAGTAAAATAGACAACGTTTTAATAAATTAATTTCTAACGCAATCTGACGGGGATTCTGTTAAATTGATGTGACAAAGAAAAATACAGCATAGTCTAGATCTCATCCCCGAAGCTATGCTAAATATGCAGACTCGACAAAGTTTATATGGCATGCAAATTTATATTTTTATGCATATTGCAAATATTTTATTTGAACGTCAATTCATTAAAGATCAATATATTGAAAATCTTTCAAATAACGTGCGACCTAAATAGCTATAGAAATTTTTGATTATTTAACTTTGACTTAAATTAAAATCAGATTAAAATCTGCCACAAACAAACCCCTAGTTAAATATGCGATTTAAGGGAATATAATAATAATGATCCATGCAAGCCCATCAACAGCCCACGAGCAGAAAAGCGAATCCAAGAAAGTGTATGCAAAAATAAGCCATAGCCTTAAAAAGGTCTCCAAACAAGTACTTAAGAAACTCCTTACCTCCAACCATGTTGCCTTTTCCTTAAACTTTATACAAACCAGTCTTCCACGGAAGAATGAGCCATTTACCAAATTCCAGCAATTTATTTCTAATTATAAGTTAAAACTCTCTCTCTCTCTCAAATCCAAACACAGCTGAAAACAAAGCCCCCCACCCCACCCCTACCTCTTTGCTTTGGGGACTGCAAGTGCAAGCTTGATCGCGACTCTCAAAGCTGCATCCTGTATCTGCATAACCAAAAAATATCTACTATTTCTGCTTTTCTGAATATACATACAACTCAACTCCTCACAACCCAATAACCCAATACATATGTTCTGTTCCTCTTCCATTTCCTTATACATATCAATCTTCAGAACCTTTTTCTTTTGTTCAAATTTCATTACGTTTTGATCAGCTGATTTTGTTTCTTTTATCTTTTGTCTATCTGGGCAGCTCAATAAATCAGAAAGAATGATAACTTTATCAGATTTCTACCATGTAATGACTGCAGTGGTTCCACTGTATGTAGCTATGACATTAGCCTACGGTTCTGTCAAGTGGTGGAAGATTTTCACTCCAGATCAATGTTCAGGAATCAACCGTTTTGTGGCACTTTTTGCAGTCCCTCTTCTTTCTTTTCATTTCATTGCGATGAACAATCCTTATGAAATGAACTTTAGGTTCATTGCTGCAGACACACTCCAAAAACTCATTGTTCTTGCAGTATTAGCTGTATGGGCTAATGTGAGCAAAAGGGGTTGTTTGGAATGGACTATTACACTTTTTTCCCTATCCACTTTGCCAAACACTCTTGTTATGGGTATCCCTTTGCTGAAGGGCATGTATGGGGAGTATTCTGGGAGCTTAATGGTTCAAATAGTTGTACTTCAGTGCATTATTTGGTATACTTTAATGCTCTTCATGTTTGAATACAGAGGTGCAAAATTGCTTATATCTGAGCAGTTCCCAGGTACTGCTGGCTCAATAGTCTCAATTCATGTTGATTCTGATATCATGTCATTGGATGGTAGGCAGCCTTTGGAGACTGAGGCAGAAATTAAAGAAGATGGGAAACTTCATGTTACTGTACGAAAGTCAAATGCATCAAGATCAGATATTTTCCCAAGAAGATCAATGGGCTATTCATCAAACACTCCAAGACCATCAAATTTAACCAATGCAGAAATTTACTCTTTGCAATCGTCAAGAAACCCAACTCCAAGAGGCTCCAGTTTCAATCATACAGATTTTTACTCAATGATGGGGGGTGCCCGGAACTCAAACTTTGGTGCAAATGATGTTTATGGACTTCCATCTTCAAGAGGGCCAACTCCAAGACCTTCAAATTTTGAGGAGGAAACTGGGAATAATGCGAATAAGCCAAGATTTTACCATGGAAATACACAGTATCCAGCTCCAAACCCGGGTATGTTTTCGCCTAACAACGGGTCAAAACCCGTTGGAGCAAATGCAGGAAAGAAACCTAATGGTCAGCAAGAAGGTGGTAAGGATCTTCATATGTTTGTTTGGAGCTCAAGTGCCTCTCCAGTTTCAGATATTTTTGGTGGCCATGATTATGGAGCATTAGACCAAAATACTAATGCTAAAGAAGTTAGAGTTCCTGTATCTCCTGGCAAAGGTAGAATCCTTATTGGGTTTTCTTGTTTCCATTTCCGTGCTACTTTATTTTTCTTTTAAATACCCAGGGGCGTTTTTTTTTATTTTCAGTTGAGGGTCAAAGAGATCATAGTCAAGAAGAATACCTGGGGAGAGATGAGTTCAGCTTTGGAAATAGGGATGTTAACAATCCTGAAGGTGATAAAGCTGGAGATAACAACAAAGTGAAAGTCATGCCCCCTACAAGTGTAATGACAAGGCTAATTTTGATTATGGTCTGGAGGAAACTCATCAGAAACCCCAATACTTATTCAAGTTTAATTGGCCTTACATGGTCCCTCATTTCATTCAGGTCCATCCCATTACAACAATCTTAACAAATCTCGAGTTTTTTTTTAACAACTTAAGTTTTTAGACGACTTTCTAGCAAATACTGAAGATTCATTGGCTAATGGTCTTGTGGGCTGTTCTTATTTTTTGTTTGCAGGTGGCATGTTGAAATGCCTGCTATAATAGCAAAATCCATTTCTATACTGTCTGATGCAGGACTTGGCATGGCCATGTTTAGTCTTGGTAAGTACTCCATTAAAAACATTCTCTGTTTAATATAATCATTAAATCTAACTTTAAATTATTAAATTGGTGTCAAATAAGAAAGCATGCTAAAAGCAAAGGAAACCAACAGTATGGTCATCATAACATGTTTATTTCTTTATTCATCTTTCCTTCTGTCGATGGTCTTTATGTGTACAAACATATGCATGAACACATGTAAAAAAAAAGAGATAATTGCACAATTGATCCTCTCCTTATTGCAGTAGCATAATCCATCCCTCTAACAACCAAAACCTTTCAAATTTCTTCCTTAGAAATTGGAAGTGAGACATTTTTCTGATAGTCACATAACAATTTTAACCAAGGTCAGGCCTATTTCAGTGCCTTAAAGATTAAGTGCATGTTTGGCAAAACTTAAATTATAATTTAAGTTGTTCAAACATACTTTTTATTAAACATTTAGCCACCATTTGTTTCAGCTATAAAACTTGATTAAAATTTAAGTCATAAATTATTAATTAATTTTAATTACATATTTCGCAAGATTTACGACTTTCCAACCACACGTTCCATCAACTTTTATCAATATATACTAAAAATCTTATTTATTATTAAACCAAACACGGGGTTAATAAAACCCACATTTACTATCCATGTTGTTATTCTCCACACATCACGTATGACTTAGAACTTATAATCACTTAAATTTTAATTTAAGCGCTGATAATTCTACTCTAATTATAGAACTATAGTAAAAAGTTTGAGAAAAACTTGTTCTTCTAAAACTTAACAATAAAATTTTGAAGATCAATTTGTTCTTGAGACGATGAAGGGGGAAAGTAAGGGATTTTTCTCTTTATCTTTCAATTTTGTGTTTTAAGTGTCCATTTGAGATTGTTGAAAATATATTCTTTTTGGCATTTTGAAAACACCCAAAACGTTTTTTGATAATTTTGGTTTGATTATAACTGAAAACACTCAATTTGTTATTTTGGATTTTCTTTTAAAATTTTTAACTTGTTTTCAAAAATGCGTTTTCGAAAATAAGAAAAAGAACGCGTTTTTACTGTTTTGAAAAATTTGAAATAGAAAACGACTTAAAAATAATAAAGACGGACCTAAGCCTCCGTTTAGATTTTATTTTTCTCCCAAAATTCTACATTATATAATTCGTACGTACCATTCGTTTATTAATTATTTATTATTTTTTCTTGAAAAGTAAAATTTTAAGAAAATAAAATAAAACACAGAAGTAGGCTAAAAAGTGGGGGTGATAATGAAAGATGTTTGAAAATGTCCGGTGTGGTGGTGACTGACAGACAGAAAGGGATGTGTGTAATAGCGTTGGGTGGATGATTTCATTATTGAAATTGATTAGTGATGATGAAAATTGACATGACAGGTCTTTTCATGGCATTGCAACCGAGGATCATCGCATGTGGAAATTCCGTAGCAGCTTTTTCCATGGCCGTCAGATTCCTTACTGGTCCAGCTGTTATGGCTGCTGCTTCCATTGCTGTTGGCCTCCGTGGCACTCTCCTCCGCATAGCCATTGTTCAGGTATAAATTTTGTTCTTCGTGATTCACTTTTTATTCATACTTTTCGAAAAATTCATTCTAAACATGTTTTCCATGTCTATTGTTCTTTGATGTGCCAAACAAATAAACAGGCAGCTCTACCACAAGGAATTGTCCCCTTTGTATTTGCCAAGGAGTACAATGTGCACCCAGACATTCTTAGTACAGGGTAAGTTATTTTTAAGAATAAACTTAATAACTCTCATTTTTCGCGTTCCTCGTTTGACATGTTGAATTGAATAACAGGGTTATATTTGGAATGTTAATTGCACTGCCGATAACGCTCGTCTACTATATTTTGTTGGGACTATGAAAAGGGGAGTAGAAGTTTAGAACATCAAATATTTGAAGTTCGAATCACCAAACAAAGAGAAGAAACGGAATTCAACGGCCCCTTTCTGTTAATTTGTCTTCTCTGTCTAGTAACATTGTAAAATTATGTTCGGTACTTTGTAGTGAATTTTCAGAAAAGAAATATGATATTCGTAATTCAAAAATTCCACTCGATTATTTGGGAGACTAGGCATGCATGCATCACATCGCTATTCAAGAATCCCACTCGAATCCAACAGATTGAAAAATATGGTCACCATTCAATGAGCATGCATTTGTCAGTAATTTATTCTGCAAAAACTTTCCTTTGCTCCAAGATTGTTTATATGAAAAACTAGCTAGATGCCAATCCATTCTGCACCTTATCCAGATAAAAGTATCGACAAGTGGGTTACATTGGATTGGATAAAACTAGATAGAATAAATGGCAATCTTTTTATCGCTTTTTTTAATTATTCGAAACTTGTATATTCTAGCATTTGGACATATAGCATTTATCAAAAACTGGGATTTTAACTACCACTACAAAAGTAAATGGTGTGAGCAATGGAAAATTTTGTCGATAATAGGGTATGTGGATAGTTTTATTTATTTTTGGATGTTTTTGTTGGTAATCCAGTCAAATGCCTCGAACTACACGAACGAACAACTTTCATTCATAAATCCATGGATAAATTGTTGAAAGTTGTATACTTCTAATTTTTATTATTCATTTAACATTAATTTTATAGATAATTCATTGTTAACATTTCATACATTATTAGAACAATTTGAAAGTAAATTATACAATATCGAATTGTTTGGCACAGATAGTAGCAATGCAAAATAAAATTAATAAAAACAATAATAATTAGCCCTTGGGGCAATATGCAATATGTGTTGACTCGCTCGACACTTTGATAAATCAGTGGGGGGACTCTTGGACCATGGCAAGTTTGGGACACATCCTGTGTTTACCTGGTCTGCATCTCCAGGGGCCAAGACGTAGACCACATAATTAGTCGTCGAAAGTGGACACCTGGATATTAAAAAAAATAAAATAGAAACAATAGTAACTTATTCAAAAAAAATAAAAAAAATCACAGGTACAAAAAATGCAAAGTATCTTCGATCATGAGGAGGGTGACATAATTGGACTAGAAGATAGTGGCATCAATTCTTGCGCGGGATATATCGAAGTGGACTTTTGATGATGCAACTTGCTCCCTCCCACTCTTGTGTCGTATGTGGTAGAAAGGGATCGCGGAGCTAACATATGACAGTTTATTCTGCACTAATAACTGGGCTTGGACTGCCCTGGGCTAAAGCTGAGGGTCGCCATTTATTTGATTCCCTACCTTCATACACGTAGCTAATGCCTTGTGTACTACTCACATGCATGAATCATCACGAAAGAAGTATTTCATTACAATTTGGCATATCAGTGGGGGGTTCTCGGACTTTGACCAGTTTGAAGCACATCCTGCGATTTATCCGGTTTACATCTTGAGAGGTTAATGCGTAGACTTCAGGATTAGTCGACAAATGTGAATACTTGGATATAAAAAAAAAAAAAAGTTTCATTTTCTTATCACTAGTAACTCAATTTTTTTAAATTTTTTATCGACAAAAATCTATTTATTTACTTGCAAATAATCTTTTTCACAAACCGAGCCAAAGATATGTGCAAAAAGAAGAAGGTAGACAGGGACATTATTAGATGAGTGCATGTATTGTTTATAATACATTCGTTGGGTCGGCCGTTTAGGAGACAAATGTTTGTGGGTTCATCGTGTCGTGTCGTTATTTGCTCCATCACACGCGCACATGTACACACACTCTCCACATTTCTTAATTCGTGGCACGTGCATCTTTGCATTCCTACCAACTCCTTATTTGAATATTCATCTACGAAAAATCGAATAGAAAACTCATTAACTGCCCTTTTTAGGATCTACAAGCCTGATTATAAACGTTGCTTAATCCAAATAATTCTGTACTAATTGTACGTCGCATAGTATAAAAGAACAAGAACAAGTTGAAATGTTTTGTTCGTTATAATCGAGATAGCCTATTAATAATTAATCGATCAAATTAGCTCAAGTATTATAATCTTTTGCTTGAGTTTTATGAGATCAAAGTTTGGAGACTTTGATTCGACTTTCGGCAAATGCTACTCAATAGAAAGGAATGTCGATTCCAAGTTGGTTGTGTCAATTTATAATGAGTATGCATATGAGAATGAAATGTGAGTAGTTAATAACATTCCTGCTGAATGGTTAGTGAATTGTTGCGTTACATTTTAATCGGTAACATTTATGGAAAAAGAAAACGAAAGACTTTCAACAATCACGTGATGCACAAAGATAATATTAACTTTTATTACATAGCCAAATGGTCCAACTCCAACTTTATTGTACACAAAATTCATTACATAAAAGCACAATGAAGACAATAAAAGTTCCCAAAATAATCACTTTTTATGAGCAATGAACAAACCCCACCTCTGCTCACCAGAGGAACTTCTAATCAGCTTAGACTTCCAACCTCCAACTATTTCATTATAGTCTTCCTGTAAATAACAAATTACAAGAAAACCATAATTTCGAGAAAATTGCAACAATATTAGAAATAACTATTGCAAAATGGACAATTATGAAGCACTAACTTCAGAGAACTCCTGGATAAATGCTGCCTTATCCTTCTCCAAGGTATCTAATTCCTTCTCAAGAACTTTTATGAACTGAAATATGAGAAAACACGATACATAGATGGATCTATTATGAGAAAGAAGTTAGTGTTGGAATTCGTTTATCTACAAGCTTAAGCTTCTAGACAAGATGGTTTAATGTAGTACTACAGCTTACCGAGTACTAATCTCGCCACTACTCATTAGTGAAAAAATTGTGCACGTGTCATACATTTGAGGAGTGTGTTGAAGACTAAAAGTTAAATAAATAAACACGTATCCTCTAACAGCTTAAACTTTAAAATAAGGTGATTCAACAATTAGTCATCAAGAACCTGATCAGTTAGATCCTCAGCAAGGACTTCATTGAAACCAGCATCCCTAAGCATCTACAGTTGCCCAAAGAGAAAAGATTGATTAGGTACAATGAAAATATTGGGGAGGAGAGTGTTTGGAGTTGATTTATATGGAAGTATGCCCGGCCATAGTTTTCAATGTCATGTAGATCATATCCCCTCTGTTTAATATACAATGCAAAGTCTATTGAGGGAGATCCGGAGCTTTTACAGTAATCACTTATAAGGACTCTGCCTCCAGGCTTCAGCCACTTGTAGAAGGATTTAAATAAAGCAGGTTTGTCCTTGAAACAACAAAAAAAGAGAAGAAAAGAAAGCACCATGATTGAGTATTTTAACAAAAAATCGAAGCAATTAAGTGAGACATTTAAAACTAATTGAAAGAAGTTGAAAACTACTTGTATGTGAAGAATAGTGTCGCGACTATATATAACGTCAAATGTGGCATTGAGATATGTTTTCTTTGTGCAGTCAGCAACCTCAAATTCGACAGCACAATTGAGACCAATAGCGCGTTCAAGTGCAAAGGAAATCATATTGATGGAGAGATCGATGACAATAACATGAACACCATACTCTTCAGCCATGTAAAAGTCACCACCTCCAATACCACACCCTACATCTAAGACCTTTTGCCCTGGTTTGAGATCCAATTTAGTGACAAATTCTCTCGTAGTATCTGGGAAAACAAAATGCAGATCAAAATAAAAAATCCGCAAAGAATAAGAATCATCCCTACCATTACAGATACATGCACATGCACGATCTCATTGCGGTTGACTATATACATTTTGTTCAACACAATACATAAAAGTAATGATGCAAAATAATGTGCATTTATGTGGCATACCAATCCCTCTTGTGCTCACGAACCCTCGTCCAAAGACGCGTTCATAGCGTAAAATGCCATTATATTTATACTGGACAGTATCCAGGAACCGCTGGAATCCTCTGTCATCCTCTGAACTAACTTTCTGCCATATCCAGCAAATCTGCATTACCAAACAGAGAAATTGCATGATATGGTTTCTCAAATCGATGATGACCAAAGATGGTAACAAATGTGAAAAGAATCCAGTAAAATGTTACCTGATTCTGGTTCTTTTTGTTCGTTACATAGGCTCCAATGCATTTGCAACTAACAAGGGCTAGTTCATATGAATTTCCAGAACCATTGTAGACTTGACGTTCTTTGAAGGCCTAAAGTTCAATACAAGGGAAGAAAGTTAAGCTAAAGCAACAGATTTTGCATACTGCTAGAATTGTAGACAGGTACTGTTTCCTTCAATAACTCCCTGTCAATTTTTAAATACACGTGTGCAATAATTATGCTGAAATTGGTAAATATAAGTTGACTTTTTAATATGAACTGTGTGTGTCAACAAATTTCCTAACAATCCCGTGTGGACTTTCCAATAGCAAGTGACAGTAACATCAAGTTCCACTTGTTCATTATTCTGCATTTCCAAAAAAATTAATTTCAGGTAAAAAAATTGACCAAGAATTATCATGGTTTCGGTATATAGCTCGGTGAAAATTAGTACACAGAACATGACACATTCAAGATATATGACAATATCATTCAGATATGTCTGCTCAAGAAGCATCAAGGTTGTGCTGAAAAAAAATGATGAATAGATTGAAACCTTTGTATAGAATCTGGACTCTCGGTAATGGGTCGGATTATTCTTTCACTTGTGGTCTCCAGATTGATGGAAACACGATTCCCTGAACAATATATAGCCACCAACTTTTAACCATTTGATCATTCTCTCTGCCAGACTTTCCACCTGCAGGCAGAAGAAGAGGCCAACATTAACTTAACAGGAGAACAACGTAACTTGATCGTCCAATGGCAACACTGAACAGAAAAACCAATCCTTAATCCCAATAAAGTTAGAATCATCGGCTGCGTGAATCTTTTTTTAGCTGGTTCACTGTTAGATGTACTGGCTATAGAACAACACAAGTCTTGATAACTACGTTGTATCATATTAGTGTTGGAGTTCCTCCCCACTTTTGACATGTTCTACCGAGATTGCCTCACTCTTATGAAGGAGAGCATCTTTAGATCTACACAAAACATGTTCAGCCAAGTATGTCATCCTTAACTTATACCTGATCAACACTAATTCTACTTGTTAGAACATATTCTCGTGTTACTGTCCATTTTAACACAATCACATGTTTATCTTAATGTCCTCATTTCAACTATGTTCACCATATGAATTCTTAGCCTCCGTTTGACAAAATTTATAAATGGTTTATAAGGAGGAATAGTTGTAGTGCCAAGAAATGTGCGAATAATAATGATTAGTAGTACGAACGTATTATTGAAATTAATATTTGACTGTGATTGAATTTATAGACAATTAATAAATTTGTTGGCCAAATGAAGGCTATTAAACAGCCTAATGCTCAAACCCATAATACATACGTCGATTTGTGTTATGCTTAAGACGAGCAATCTGATTATATGCGAAATGGAGAAGTATCGGTTACAACTAAAAAGAAAGGGAAAGATGACCTCTGTGTCAGAGAGATACATCAGTAGCCAATTTGAAAATATCAAGTCCACCGATTCTTCTGAAAAATTCAAGTCTGGTGAAGTCGCATCAGCACACATAAACTTGACATTTTTATAACGTCCATTGATACTTTGGTTCTGCAAATCATAGAGTTCAGGAACTTCCATTCAGTATAAGAACTAAAAGATGCAATCTCAAAAGTGGATAGGGCTACAAACCTTGTTTATTACACTTTCAACGAAGTCCAGGGCTACAAGTTGGCTGGCCCTTTTAGCTAATTCACCAGTGAAACGGCCAATACCAGCTCCCAGTTCCAGAACTGATTTCCCTTCATATGGTGGGAGCAGAGAGATCACCTGGTGGATTATAGTTGCGAGTAAGTAATTCACTATAGTGTCTCATGTAGTAACTTTTGTTTACTTCAAAGTACGGAAAATTATTCTATCTAAACAATATGGAAACTATAATTTATTAAAGACAAATGAAACATGCTCTAATTAGCTTAACTAAAAGCAGAAGAGAGACCATAAACTTAAGAAAAAAAATTCCCTGAGCAGGCAAATTTTTTTTTTTTNAGCTCCCAGTTCCAGAACTGATTTCCCTTCATATGGTGGGAGCAGAGAGATCACCTGGTGGATTATAGTTGCGAGTAAGTAATTCACTATAGTGTCTCATGTAGTAACTTTTGTTTACTTCAAAGTACGGAAAATTATTCTATCTAAACAATATGGAAACTATAATTTATTAAAGACAAATGAAACATGCTCTAATTAGCTTAACTAAAAGCAGAAGAGAGACCATAAACTTAAGAAAAAAAATTCCCTGAGCAGGCAAATTTTTTTTTTTTTTTTT
>CAIGRL010216864.1:0-11660 GCA_903798325.1 Fraxinus xanthoxyloides
TTTCCACTAAATTTACTAATTCTGATCAATCTAAGAATACGTGCTTATGCATATTTTGGTGGCTTGGCCTACTGTGCCATATGGATCCTGGGTTTTAGTGAAAAGTTGGGATCTAGTACTGAACTGAATGGAGTGGAAAAATATGTTTTGTGTAGCTCAAATTTATTGAGGAAAATGCCTTAGTTTTTTTTAGCCAATAATATATGCTTTGTTGAAAAAAAGCTGTAAGGAACCATATTTCATGTTTGTTGTGGTGATACTTGTGTTTCTATTCACGTGTTTTAGACTTACCGCAGTCGTGTTACATAAAGTATATGTTTTTTATGTTGGAAGTTTGTGCATTCTCCTTTTTGATATTCAGCACTAATGTTTTATATGCTATTAATAGTCGCTTAGTTTAACATATGATGTATAAACTCTAATTTGATATAAATAAAGTAGTATTCTAAAAAATTAAATTTCTCATGCGAGTCTAAATATCGCATTCGATACTAGTCACTTTTTATGATGGCATTTAAGTTGGTAATCTGTGTTACGAACAAATTATTGTGAGATTTCATCTTTTTGTTCCTCGACTCTTCTTATGATGTTCTAGTAATATTCAAGGTCTCTGTTGATTGCTTAATCACATGTTAAAATCAAGTTGTTGACTAAATTGGAAAAATCAAAATAATACCTGATCTTTCCCGTGGGGGAAAAAAAATGAACATCTTAACCTGCTTAGGGATCCTTTACATCTTAACATACTGAGTGAATTTGACAACTTAACCAAGTCCATTTGCAAATTCTGTGAAAATGGGAAACTATCAAAAGCTAACACTACATTTGGATACGTTTTGTTTATCTTATGGTTAATATAGTGTCCCATTAGATCCTCTTGCACTTCCTCCTTCTTGTCTCTTGACTGATAGAGACTAGACAGCGCATTTTTCGATTAGATCCTTATTGTTAGCACTATGTGGGTCAATTTTTTTCTTTTAAACCTGTAATGTTGATTCTGTTATCTAGTTTATTTACCATGCTGCTCATTGTGAATCTTATGTTGGCGACAAATTGTTCATGGTTGTAGGTTGATTCTCAAAATGGGGAGTCCAGGAATATGATTATGAATTCAAGCCGAATTGCAAAAAGTTCAGATCTAACCCTTCAAATACCTCCAAGGCCTGGGGGTTTTGGGAGCAGCCGTAGCGGCAAAGGTTTACTCCAGTCTCCGAGTGTCTTAAATGGAAATTCTGCAAGCGGAGGCTTTCTTCGGGCTCTAAGCTTTAAGAAGAGGGTCGCTGCATCAGATGGCGAAAGAAGCTCTCTCCTTAGTTCAGATCCTAAGGCTGAAAGCCCCCTTTTTGCCAATCTCATAACCAAATTTAATTGGAAAAGGTGTACTTCACTTCCTGTCACTCCTGCAACAGCCCCGTCACCTCAAGTTACTACGCCTACATCAGCAAGGACTCTAAGCGAAAGGCCAAAGTCACACGTAATTTTGTACCTGAACTCCAACTTTAATTACTAGCAATTATATATCTCATTTTGGATGCTATATATTCTCGCGTAGAAGTTTGCTCTAGATCTATAGTCTATTATCACGATTATCATTTTTTGAACAATTTTATCCAAGTTATATTTTGACTATTTCAGTAATACCCTTTTGAGCTATTAACTTATTCATTGATTATATTTATTAATTTATTCATTGATTTCTCCCTCTTTATCTCCATTCAAAATTATAAGCATCACCAAACCCAATATTCACATATTTAATTGATTCATTGATGCATTCATCAGTTTGCCCATTTGTTTCTTCATGATTATACAAGTTCTATTCATATAAGGAGATATCACGAAAGAGGATCAAAACCCAAACCTTCGTCCCTCTCCCCCTCCCTCTCTCACACATGCACGTGCTCCAATTCCAAGTTGAGAATCCTTGATCCCAAAAATCATTACCATCCAAACATCCTATGCTGAGTAACCACATTGCTATCGAAAAAAAAACAATGTCCCTTTGTACAACACCATCTTTCTCTTTTTAATGTCTTTTTAAGGTATACTTTATTTTTATTTTTTAACTACAATTCTTTTTCCCCTTTATGGTTCCCCATAAAGTATTTCTTTCTTTTTTCCGTTAGATCTAGAAATGTACTGTCACTGATTTTTTAAATTTATGCCTGTGTCTTTTTTTTTTCCTTTAATCTGCCATTCCCATCTAATTGAAATAATTAAATGATAGAAACTGGATTTAAATGGAAACCCATAATTCCATTTCAACAAATCGAACTCAATATCTTGAAGTGGCTAATGGTAAAAGAATCCTTTTAAGTTCTTAAATTGTGCATGTTTATGTTATCCTGAATAAATATTTTTTTTGGAATTTTATCGATTAACTGTGTTGCCTATGATATTAACTTTTATCCCAAATTTTTTATTTGATTTGAAAAAGATGTAATTGCTCTGGATCTTCCAATAAATCTAACGATGAATAAATCTAGTGGTGGAAAAGGGATCGTGTAGTCTATTCCAGTTTTATTAGAAACAATGCTTAGTTTGTTGTTCATGTACGTGTTTACTGTTTAGGATACCAAATATATGAAGCTTAAGGTAGAGTGTCTAACCAAGGTTTCTTTAATGGAATATGGAGCCATTGTATATGCTTTGACTAATTGCATATAGAAAGGTATCGAGGAGTTGTGCACTGAGTATTCATCATCAACTTCAATACTTTAATGGCTTTCAACTTTTAGCTACCTTCATTTCATTTACTTTTGGACATCAAAACAAATAAAATGTTCTCATATATATGCTTTACCTGATCTCCTTTCTGATGAAAGTTTAAAATCAGCTTTTGGTCAAAACTATGTTGGAATGAATGAAGGATTGACTGTGATAGGTAATAAGCTAAGCAGATTACAAATAAACTGTAAGGAAGCAAGATTACAATATTTGAAGCTTTGGTTAGGCAGAAGAAAGCTAACAATGATAAGAGTAGAAAATAGAAACTTGGAGTTCAAGCCTGTTTCAGATCGTGGTTTTCCGGAATTGAACAATTATGCTTGATATTTGACTATTTTGAATAGAATCAAATATTCTGAACTTTATACATTAAGCACATGGATTTAACCTTATTCATTAAGCATGTGTATTTTTAGTTAGATCGTTATCAGATAAGTGTAAAGTGGTAGAACCAGCTTTTTCACTAGAAGAAATCAATTTTAATAATTCTTAGCCCCATATTGGGCTCCATTATTTCATATTTTAATGAGGAGAATGGTAATTTTTTGGAGAATGTGTAGTTGGAAAAAAAAAAAAAAAGGTTTTTAGGGTTGTATGTAATATTATTTTATTAAAGAATGTGCCGTGATAATAAGAGAAAGAAAAATGAATTTTAATTTAATGGTGGCCAAACTTGGACTTGGTCTTTCCCAATCAAATGTTTCTCAAATCAATTTTAATAATTCTTAATCTTTCCCAATCAAATGTTTCTCAAATTCTAAAATATGACTTAATCTTTGAGTTATTGCTTTCTGCAATTATAATTACATTTCAGGAAAAAATAAAAAAATAAAAATTGTTTTGACTATTATTTGATTAAGTTTAGATTGCTTATTCTCAATATTGACCCAACATAAAAAAGTAGCATTATACAAGACTTCATAAAAAATCTCAGTATAATGTGCAACACAGTTTACAATGACTATTATTTTTTATAAGACTGGTATCATAAACATTATAAGCATATGTTATGCTTAACCATGCTTTTGAATTTAATCCTTACCGTGGATAAACTAGATACTTTTGTATTTAGCTTTATTTTTCTGTTTGATTTATTTGCCTATTTCCTTTTGGTGACTCCATTTGTATATCACTAGTTTAATGAATTTCTTATTAGTACTTCTGATTCTATGCTCGAACATGATTTATAATTTTTTAGTTCCAGAATAGTTTTTTCTTTAGTCCGCTTATCGTATTTATCAGTTTGTGTTTTCTACATGTTTACTTTGTTAGTTAACACTTGTGCCAATCTTGTTCAAATGAGAAGCTTGAGATTACTCTACACAGTAACCAAATTATCCAAACTGGTTCTGTTCTGTATTTCTTCTGTATAAAAGTTTGATAAAAATCCTTGATCAAGCTAAAACTAAAAGTTTGATAAAAATCCTTGATCAAGCTAAAACATCCTGGTGGTTTTAGCAAATCTCGGCACAATTAGCAAACGAGGGGAAAAAAATGGATACAATTTAGGATTTACTAATAAATTAAAGAAATATCCTCCGAAAGATTGAGAAATAGTTCCATGATAAGGTGAATATGATGTGTTTTGTGTGAGGAAATAACAAAACTACTTGTGCTACTTGAGCCATTAGTATATACCCTAAAGATTGTTCTGTTGTTTGTAATCATAAATTTCCCTTCGTTCTTATGTGGTGTTTACTGGTAATATGATTCTATTATTGATAATTTCTGTGGATAATAATTTTCATAGCTCTCTTTTCACCTGTGTTCATTATTCAATTTTATGAAATTGCTCCGGGAAATCACAATTGTAGTAAAGATTTTATCTCAGTGCTATCTCTATGATTAGTTTGAATCAGTTCTTTCTTGCATCATCAGATCCTCAAACTCTAAAATCTAATTACCTTATCATATATTTGTATAATACATTCCTTGCACCCATTTCTGCTTAAATTCATAGTTTGTGGTAGTAAAAAGAGATGGGAAATTATTAGTTATATATGCTTAGAGATGCAGCATATGAGGAGCCATAAGAAAGTGCAACAAATGGAGAAGATGAGATATAGTAATCTACTTCTGCGTATATTTGTTTCAGATAAGTGCTTCGCAAGCTAATGTTTCGAGGTCCCTCTCAGTGCCTGGGAGGAATTTTGTTATTGTAAGGTCATTATCTTTTGCTACCCGTGAAAATCAGGATCCAGACGCGGACAGTGGTATGTTACGTGCATATGTATTTGGTGATCTAATTTCCTCTTTCGGCTCTCTTTGATCACTGATCAAACCTTTATGGAAATACTCTGTAACTTAACTGAATCGCTTCATTAGCCTAGTTGGCATTTCCCTAATTCTACTCAGAAAAAAATATCTGAATGATAGCTCATACTTGTTATCATTCATACTTCATATTGTATAATAATAATCAAAGGAAAATATATTTCAAGGAACAAAATATGCCTAAGAGGCTTTAAGAGTGTACACCCCTATTTGGTGTAGTTAAAAATTAGATATTTAGTAGATTTTGATAAAAAGTTAATAAAAGTTGTAATCCCATAAATGTGTGGTTTATGTTAATTGTTGACTTTGACTTAAGACTTTTATCAAAATTTTAATCCATGCCAAACAGGGGCTAAGCCAAGGTTTTTGAAAGTTTTAATGCACTAGATCGAGTATTTGATGTCACCTGGACTTGCATTTTTCTATGGAAATGTAAACCATAGTTAGATAACTTAATTTCTTCTTACTCTCCATTCTCCAATAAGGAAAAGTACTTTTCTAGAGTAAGTCTTATAAGTTATTTATAGAAAAAAAAAATGTGTGATTTTGACCAACTTGACCGATAAGAAATAGATTTATGTTTGAAACAAACTTATTTAGGGCTTGTTTGGCAGAGATTTCTGCTTCTGTTTTTTGTAAAGAACTTTTTGAGAAGAATACTTTGGATCAAGTTCTTTTAAAAGCTCTTCTAATCAACAAGGTGCTTCCAAACAATTATCAAAATAAACTCAAAAGCAACTATTTAATCTCATAATAGCTTTTGGCTTTTCAAAAGCCTTGCCAAATGGCCCTTATTTATAAGAGAACTTTTTAAGCTTATAGGAACATGCTTTTCGTCTGCAAACCAATATTATTGACTAGTAAATGATATGATAACTGGATATAAGTCTAAAATAGCCTGTTATAGTTCTTCATTATTGGATTTTCATAAATTTTATCTTATTACGTATGCTTTGCGGCAAATAGATGAAATAACTCCTGATCCTGTCCATGAGGATCAAGAGATTCCTGAAGAAGAAGCTGTCTGCAGGATCTGTCTTGATACCTGTGACGAAAGAAATACACTCAAGATGGAATGCAGCTGTAAAGGTGCCCTCCGACTCGTACATGAAAATTGTGCAATCAAATGGTTTAGCATAAAAGGAAACAAATTATGTGATGTGTGTGGAAAAGAAGTTTCAAATTTACCGGTGACTTTGCTTCGGGTGCCAAATGCTACTCAAAGAGATAACAGGGAGCAAAACCAACAGGGTCTGAATGCGATAACGTGATTATTCTCTCTCTCTCTCTCTCAACATCCGAATTTACCGATTTTTCTGTTGAACTGTGCTCAATTCTTCGTTAAGCCTTTTCTCTACCTGCACTGTCTACAAATGTTTTTGTCATTAATCCAATCAAAATGAAAAAGAAGAATGAAAAAAAAAAAATCACTGGTCGACCTTTAGAACATGCCCTTGGTAGCTGAAAAGTTTATTTTGGCTTATAGTTTATTCTCGATAGTAATTATTCTTTGATCACGTAACTAGGGGACATTGGTCAAAAGTTGTTTGCTTGAACTCATTTCATTTCTGGGTCATCTACAGTCAGTCTCGAAAATTGAATCACTGCTGTCATAGAGAAATATCAGTTTGAGAATAGAATAGAAATCTGATAGTGCTTGTGAATTTCTGTGTTTCAACTCTTGTGGCTTTCTTTATTATCTCTCTTTTTTGTTGCTTTCTTCAGATGTTCAAATTGAACTTACAAATAAGGTTTTGGCATGTTTTTCCAGTGCTTGGCAAGACTTTGTGGTGCTCGTCTTGATAAGCACAATTTGCTATTTCTTCTTCCTTGAGCAGCTACTGGTAAATTATGGAACGCTGGCAACTTGTTTCAGTTTTTAAATGCTTACATTTTTCTGACAACTTTGGTGTTTGATGTTTGTCCTTTCATTTGCAGATTGGTGAGATGAAAAATCAGGCACTTATTGTTGCTGCACCATTCTCTTTTACCATAGCTCTTGTAGCCTCTATTTTTGCAATTATCTTAGGTATGACATAGCTCCTGATGACATATTGGGTACATAGTACTTGACAGTATTGCTCAGATAAGATCAGCTTGATTTTATTCTTTAATCCATCCAGTACTGTCCAGGCTAGTTTGACAAACACGAAAATTTGAAGTGATTCGCACATGAGCTATTTGTCTTACATGAGTTTGTTTCTATGCAGCAATTAGAGAGTACATATGGACTTATGCAGCTCTTGAGTTTGCACTTGTGGCCATAACTCTCCATCTTTTCTATTCAATGGTGATTGCTTCTAAATACTACTCAAATAAATTTGTTTGTCGCTTTCTTTGTCTTAATTGATATAGTATACAAATTACTTCCATTTGAACAATCAAATGATCTTCCATTTTATTCTGTTACTTATTTCATAATTTAATTGTTGACTTTTGTTCTTGCTGAGCAAAAGTAAGTGATGATCAAATTCATGGTGGCTAATGGAAATTATTATTCTATTTTGAGCAATTCTATTCATATTAGTTGTGATGTTAACTGTCTAGGTGGTAGTGGGCCCCCTGATTCGTTGTCCAATGAAGTTGTGATGCATTTGTTTAATGCATCGGACAATGATATAGGGGGCTCGCAACCACCTAGACAGGAGATGATACGGCTAAAGGTGAATGGCATCATTCTTCCATCTTATTACAAAGAGTAACCTATCCAAATATGTGTTTGGGGGGGAATTATTTAAAGATCAACTTTTAAGCTTAGTCATACAGTGTAAAATCTTTTGAAGGCATGCCAGCCCTAGCCTATGGGACTAAAATTATCTGGGCCCGGCATGGACTGGGTTGTGACGGGCTTTAACCTTTTTTTCTCTCAACCTTTCTTTATTATCGTTTTTTAAAAATATAGTCCCACGTGGGCGGGCATTGCATTGGCTTTGCTGCCTGGCCCTGGCCGGTCTGATTTACACCTGTACTCACGTATCTCTTGAGCTGCCTGCCAATGTTTGTCTTCTGAAGTACATTTTTTGAGCTTAGACTTTCTCTGATCGTGATTGCTTTATTGAACCTATTCCCATTTGGTTTGATCTTGCAGCTTCACTTGCCACCTGTTTATGCTATCCTCCTATCATCAGTCTTAGGATTGGGAGTGGCTATGAGTCTCAACTCAATTTATATTCGTTACTTTTCCAGGCGGGCTCGAGTTGCTGAAAACTCTAACCTAGCATGATGGTGTACCCCGAGAGAGAGATGAGATTGGTCAGATATGCATTAATAGCGGGAAGTATTAGTTGATTGACTTCAAAGATACATAACCTGGGATGCATATTTAACAAGCTTATGCCTAATGTCATGTTTTAGAATCGTCCAAGTGCTGAAGCGGAAGTCTCAAATCCACTTATTGATGAAAGGAGCCGTCGATGACCGTCTTTGTTATGAAAAGATCTTACCAACAGTTGAACGGTGAAGATGGCCTAAGGTACCCAGCCAGCTAATGGAGACTACATTATTGATATTATTAGTGATATTATCAGCAGCAGGTACTGTTAATTTTCTCATGATTTGAATTGAAAATATGATTTGCATTTTGCCTTTTGGCTCGTAGAGTTGCTATGTTCCACAAATCCTAGTAAATGCTGTAGACATTGCTATGGAGCAATCCTCTTTCTGTAGCAAAATTTGGTGGGGGCATTATAGCCACCCTTGTGTGCAAATCTTATTGACATATTGCATCAGACATGGGAGAAAAGGGTATCATTCACATTTTCCAAGTTCCATTACAAAATGGTCATTCTTGTAAAAGTTAGTCAAAAAATCCTGCATGAAGATGGTTGAATCTCGATACAAAGTGAATGGATGCTTCTTGGAGGTTGGCACAAAACAAACCGATGGGAGAAAGGGATCGGAGTTTAATCCGTGCATAAGAAACACAGATTCTTTTACGGATTCACAAGAGTTGTGCTATATTGCCAAGGATTTTTACACAGTTCTACAAATTTACACTTGACAGACGAAAACCTCTAACTTGCCAATCCAATTTCGCCACCTCATCATTTGTAAACCCTGGGAATCCTTCACAATAACGCATGAATCACTGAATTGTCATTTTGAAAATGTGTATCACATCAACGACCAACACAGAGTGCAAGTAAAATGTAGAACAAATAGATCATTATAATTCAAGCACGATTCGATTTTATTTCCTGTTATCATATCAATACAAATATCCACATGATGCCCAATCACAAAATAGCACGACAAATTCAAACTTACACATTACATTAAAAAAACTCGTTCATTCCAACAATACTTTATTAAGAACTATCCAAGTAGCTACAGATGACTTGTTTTTCCGGAATGCAGGATAAATCACGAAAAAAGGAGTGCACCGCAATTATCAAGCCTGAAGGCCGATGATACCTGCACGAGATTCACAAAAGCACATGTTATCAGGGAGACAAGGTAGTTGCTTAGCTCAATGTTCACATTATTCAGCTGTTAACTAAAGATATAGACTTGATCGGGGTAAAAGTCAATCTATGATTTCAAAAATGGAACTTCCTAATATTTCAGCATCGAACAAATAGTTTGGTTTCCAGGCAATCACCAAGTGCATTGACGTGAAGACCTCTAGAATAGAAAAGTAAATTTTGTTCTATCTCCCACAAAAGTAACTTCAGGAAAAGTTCAACTAGTGTCTAGCAAAAAAGTTGATTCGAAGTAACCCCTTAGCTAAGCATATGTTTTTGCTAAATTTAAGTTAGCTTTAAGCACTTTCGCCTTTTCTTTAAAATTGCCAAACATGCTTGTTTTGAATTTTAATTATTATAAACTCAGCTAGCCTATACACAAGGTAGTTCATCTAAACTATAATAAAAATATTTTTTAACACCATGAAAACAAATATTTTAAGCCCCAATATAGTTCAATGGCAAAAATAGGTTAATAAATAAATGTTACTTACCACAAGCAACTCTTCCACCAGCATTTCCAGTGCTCTTGCTCAGTTCATGACCACCTGAAACAACAGAGATAACTCGTAAACCACTGCCATGGGAAATTTGAAAACGCAAAAGAAAGTTCAAACCAGGATAATATCATAAGACACAATTGTAGACAAGGATCAGGGACACTAACACTTGGGGTCTTTTCAAAATGTGCTCCGTGACTCACCCAAACAACCAAAGGATTTGAGAAAATAGTAGAAAAGATTGTTCCTTAATTTTCAGGATGAACAGCTTGTATATTACTAGTTAAGAGATTCAATTGCTCAAGAAATTTCATCAGGTTCTTCCAGTAAATTCAACTACAATGTAGGGAATTGACTAGTTATCCATGACAGGTGTGCAATGAATTAATAGGAATCAGTTTTTGCATTCTTCCAACTCCCCCTTCCCCTCCCCACACATGCAAGAGAGAGAGAGACGACCCGTCCATTCTCTTCTTGACGGCACATGCAAGTAGATTTCTGTTCAAGGTCAAGCATAGAAAATTCAGTAATGGGAATATAGAATATACCCACCCCTTCCAAGATCATCAGGATCCGCATGGACAACTACTGCTCTTCCAATTATAGAATGTGGTCCTGTAAGAGGTATCTGCAAACCAAGACGAGCATTTAAGATAAGACACTAGTTGGGGAAACACATTATAAGCTGAAACAGTGGTAAAAGGATAATTTACCTGCTTGTCAACGATGTTGATAGCAGCAGTGCCTGAATATTAAAATGATAGAAAAGGAAAAGTCACAAATCATGGACGTATTTGGTAACGCGTATAGCACAACACCCACAGTCTTTTTTTTATTTATTTATTTACATTAAACTGAACCCTTGAGGATTAAACATTATAATGCTCAAATTCTCTTGTTAAAAATATATGACGGGCTCTTATTTAACGGGGTCTTCATCTTCAATGTACACAGAGGTGAAGAATAAACAACAGAGAACACAACAGCATAACTAGCTTTGACAGAATAAACTATGAGCATGTTTAGCTAAGCTTAAAAAGTTCACTAATAAGTAAACATACTCACAAGTCAGTTTTAAATTATTGGTCAAGGTTGGAAACAAGTATAGATTATTTGAGAGGAAGGTAAGAGTTGCTCTAAAAAATAACTAACTCTTTTGCTTAAAAGTAAGAAATAAGTAACATATCAAAATATGTTTGGAAGCAAAAGGTCGCTTACAAGTTTACGATTGAAGGAACTAAATTCTTAAGTTCATAATTGAAGGAAATATTAATTCAATGCGCAACATAATAACAGTAGCATGCAAAATTTTCTAGTCAAAAAAGCAAAGGTATGTACCATCTTCTCCAACTGTGATGTTACCAAGATCACCGGCATGACGGTTCTCATCTCCAGGTGCACCATGCTCTTTGCCAACAGGATTGAAATGAGGTCCTACATATTAATATTACTGGAATATGAGAGGTAGCAATTTCAATTGCTAGAATTCGTACAACCTTTCACCTTTCGGAGTCAACTAATTGTTAACCATTATAACAAAGATAATCAGATAATATAGGCAAATTACCAGTGGACATACAACCGTTGGTGGTGTCACCGAGGGCATGGACATGAAAGCCATGAAGTCCAGGCTTAAGGCCAGCAACGTTTCCAGTAACAGTAGTTGGACCTGAAGCATTAAGTGAAGTAGTGAACA
>CAIGRL010216870.1:0-26095 GCA_903798325.1 Fraxinus xanthoxyloides
CATATGGACCATTCTTTTAAATTTACTAGCAGAGATCACCAAAACTGCATGGGGAAGCGTGCACTGCTGTCCTAGTGGATTTGGATGAACCGCACAGTGAACATTACAATTTGACCAGCAATTCAGAATTTTAAAGAAGTGACCGAGGTTATTGGCTGAATGCTTGAATGAAATAGTTTTATATATTCCTCGCCTCGCTCGATGATTATTCTATTTATTCTTCAGTTTCAAATCAATGAACTAGTGGTCAATTATTTCAAAAGGCAATAAAGAATAGAAGTCAACACAAAAGAATTAAATTCGAGAAAAATTAAAGATTCGTGACAATGTTCATATTGCAGCCAACACACGTTCACATCTATTCATTTTGAGTATAAATATGGCAAAAGATTGATTTAGGTAGCCGCTATTTATATCCACGGAAGTTATATATATCCACTTTTAAAATAAAATTTTTATTATATTTTTAATCTTATGTAAATTTACTTAAATAGACGTATAAAATTAATTTATTAACTAATATTTATTTTCGTTCCTTCTTTATTGAAGCTAATGCGCTGATGGGCGTTTGTGTTGACAGGTATGATGACCGGTTTTTGGTTGCGAATTTTGATAGTGCTTATTATAAATAATCTGAAAGGGCTCCAAAATTGAAAAATAAAAATCAGTAATTGCACTTCAGCTTTCTGGGATTAGTTCCATTTTCTTCTCTCCGGTTGTTTCTATCTCTGATTCTCCGCAACATTCTTCAATTCCAGTAAAAATTAGGTTTGAATCTTTAAATTTAATTTTATTCATGTTCCTAGTTTCCTTCACGTAGATTTAGGGTTTGAATAGGATTTATTTATTTATGTTTTTGCAAGAATAAACGAATGAATTTAATAAGTACAATATGGAATTTTAATGTGGGTCAAAATAGTAATATTTTAATATTTTAATGTGAATGATTAATAAGTACAATATGGAAATTTGATGTGGGTCAAAATAGTAATATTTTAATATTTTAATGTGAATGAATTTAGAGTTGGATGAATATATAACAATCGTGAATATAAATAGTTGCGCCATTGATTTATAATCCACTACCGAACTTAAGAACTAAACTCGAAATAGGAATTCAGATAATAATGGAGACGAAATTCAACAGCTCCATCTTGGTGAAAATCTTGCTATTGCAATCCCTATCGGTGCCATACGCGGCACAAGATTTCAAAATTTTATTTTATTTTATTTTGTTCATCAGTTAATTTTGGTCAAACAATTTTGAAAAGCATGGCACGTGTTCAGAATCTGTGCTAGACCAACATGGCTACTTCAAAACTGTCCTTGACCTCGAAGCTCAAAGAGACCTTCTCCAAATCCTTTAGAGTTCAAGTAAACCTTATACAACAATATGTCATTCGACTTGTGTTTCTAAGTTTTTCGAGAGTAAGGTCTTAGACGGTGTTATATTTTACAAAGATTAATCCAATGAGAACAGAGACGTTAAAGTTGTTATACTAGGATTTTTCTCGTTTATTGACGCACAAACTGGAGTTTGAAGAATTTTACATTTAGGACAGGTATTTGAGTCGTTCAAGTTCTGCTAAAACATTTGCCATGCACGGCCTGTTTTTGGGATTTTTGCTCACACATTGATCAGCAAGGTTTGTAAAACCAAGAACTCCTTTACGCGAGTATTTAATCTTCAATTTTGGGTCCATAACTGCGTGTACTCCTTTCTTGTTAGACAAATATGGTTTCACCCAATCAACCAGACTTCGGTCTTTAAGAATAGCCTGGCGCCCACATAGTAACTCCAGTAAAACAACACCAAAGGCATATACTTCACATTTTTCTGACCAATAACCTGTTCATCAGAAGAGATTTTAGTATGGCTACATTAATAATAATATGATTTTTATACTGAAGAATGAATCGAAAATAAGTATCTCAAATTGCTAAACCTGAAGCTCTGTATTCTGGTGAAGCATAGCCAATGTACTGATATGGACCAATAATTTCGCCCATTGGAGTCTCATAACTATTTCTCGCCTCTTCAACATAACCAAAGTTGGACAACTTCACATTAAATTCCTGAACCATAATGTAACATGACATGACTGTTACTTTTTCTACGTGAAAATATCTTGGTAAAAGTCAATGCAGTAAGACAAAATAACAAGATCTGATGAACCCACCTTATCTAAAAGAATGTTAAAAGAACTAAAGTTCTTATGTATGACTTTGTTTTCATCGTGCAAGAAAGAAAGACCCCTTGCAGCACCAATGGCCACCTTGATTCTTGTATCCCAAGATGGAGGCCTACGCAGTCCTGGGAAAGAAAATCAATCCCAATTGTTACCCATTGTTCTGAGATCAGCTTCAAAATTTCGGGAGAATCAGTACAAGATCCTATTGACCTTGTAGTCTCAACAGACAATACATTGTTAATGTTGTTCAGTAAATTTATGTAGATCAACATGAAAAACATGAACCATTTAGGTTCTGGAAAACCCGCAATAAACTCAATCACCTATGACACAAGTACAATTCAGACGTAGTAAGGCCATATAGCAGATGAAGCAAGCGTTAACATTTCCAATCAATCAACTGATGCAATGCTCTAGTACACACATCTTATTGGCTGAGACTGCAGCTTCGAGTATTACAGCGCTGGTTTCACACGTATGAAACTAGGCAAAATTTATACTTGCACATATTTCACTCGTATCAAACTAGTGTACTATAGTTACTGCTATAGGAAAACAGGAAAAATCCCAACAACAGACTACCAGCAACAGAAACAGAGATGAACATAACTTTTTTCTTACTTTCAAAGATTTTCTAATACTGATATCTTACACGATTTAAGTCAAGTCCAGCTATTTATACAAACTCCAAAGAGACTATAAGATAAACGTATTTTATACACTTATTGGGGGGCCTAAAATATAGATATTTGGTAATTCTTTTGACAATATATATCCTAAATTGTTTTATTTTATGTTCTATAGGTAAAATTCAATGGTTGAAGGAGGAATTGGAAAAAAAAATCAAGGGAAAATGGCAAAGTCCAAAGTTTGAGGACCAAATTGCAAATATTAAATAGTTGATTCGGACTACAAGAAGATACTTTGAAGATTACTATGAGACAATTGGATGGAATTATAACTCAAAAAGGAATGGGATGTGATACCAAATCTCAACTGCAAATGCATGAATAGAACCTAGAACACTCTGATACCAAATATGTGTTGGCTGAGACTGCAACTATGAGTAGTACAGTATTAGTTTCACGCGTATGAAACTAGGCAAATTTGTACTTGCACATATTTCACTCGTACGAGACTAGTGTAATACAGTTACAGCTATATGAAAATAGGGAAAATCCTAACAGTAGACTACCAGCAACAAAAACAAAGTAAAAACAAGGAAAACAGAGATGAACGAGATTAAGGAGATGAACTAAACGTTTTCTTTCTTTCAAAGATATTCTTATATACTGATACCTTACATGATTTAGGGCAAGTCTAGCTAAAACACACTACAAAATTACAATTTTAGCCCTCACTAGTTTTACAAATTACATCGACTTTTTTATTAAAAACACATTACACAATAACACATCTTCCAATGAATACCCAACGAGGCGTATATTACACTACAAACAAAAGGAAAAGAAGGTAAGAAGAGGAAAGGGATGTTCAAGGAGAAGTGAGAACTTATGCAAACAATTTGAGAAGAAGCCAATAAAGGACATACTGCAAGTACGTTAAGGTAATGATATCTAAGGATTGTTCATAAATATACAGAAATATTAACCAGCCATGCCATCTAACTACACATTATTTAAGTACAACCTACCTCTGAACAAATGGTTAAACAGGCTTCCTTCCAAGGCGAACTCATATACCAAAAGCAAGTTGTCACCCTCCTCGCAGTAAGCAAGAAGTTCAATCAGGTTCTGATGATGAAGTCGTGATAGATAATTCATATCCTTCTGCAGAATATTGGGTGGTTACTAAAAGAGTTTATGAAGAAGTTTTGCATAACTAAGCCATAAGACTCGCAGTAATGGCATAGAAGAACCTACCAACCATTTCTTGAACCCTGGCATAACATTACACTTCATGACAGCAACAGCCATTCCGGATCCTGAAGTGAGTGTCTTGATCGATCCTTTAAAGATAGGACCAAATCGTCCTTCCCCTAAAATGTTGCCAGGATGAAAGTTTCTGGTTGCATACTTTAATTCATTGAAAGAAACGGGCAGAGCATCGTGCAGCTGCAATATACTATCTTCAGGTCTCGGTCTTGGAGTAGGAAGGGGGATGCTTGAGCTGAAAGAAGCTGAAGCAATGTTGGATTTCTGAGAATTTATGCAAATGAATCGTAGCAACATGAACATAGACTTACGAGGTTCACACGCACAATCATAAAACTAGTTTCTCTACATGTACATATTTGCAAGTGCAAAATAATCTCACAGAAAAGATAGGACCCCAAAGACTCCAATGTCCATAAACACAATATTTAAAATGACTAATTTGGTAGTGAAAAAAGGAAAAAATAAAAATTAGCATAGAAGTATCACCATTTCATCGTCATGACGTCCTAATTTCTTCATTATCACAGAAAGTATACGAGATGTACCTTGAGGATCCCGAAATTGATCGTGAAGTGGAGAGGTGAAACTGAAATCTGACGAAGTAGAGGCGAGGCTGGAGTCCCTGGAGTGTGCACGAGCAAGTTCCCGTAGCTCCTCTCTCCGTAGGGTGGCTGTAACCAGTCTCTCCCAGTTGTCGAAGTATCTATTCATATTATCTAAACAAAAACGTGAAGAGGATCAATAGAAATGAAAAGGAGAGGTTTTGCAGCGGATTAACACACAAAACAAGCCCACTCTGCAGAAATGAAAAGGAGAATATATGGTTTGGGCTCGCAGCTCGATCAAAGGTGTACAGAAAATGCACCGAAGATCACCAACAAAGCACAAGGAAGAAGAACGATATTGAGCTAAAAACTTGAAGTAAATGGAGAGAGATGACTTCAAATAGGATCGGCGTGGTTTAATCCCATTGGTCCTCGCAGCTTCAACACAAGTTTTGGTCACGAAGTTCGGTTGAAGATGTACAGAAAATCACCAACAAAACAAAGGAAGATGAACAATTGTGACGTCCAACTCCAGATCAATTTGTCGAAGTCAACTTCAATCAAATTAATCAATGTCAGACAAAATTAGTTGCATTTAAGCTCTTGTTTGACTTTTTCTCAAAACTCTTTATATATATATATATATATATCACACAAAATTAGTTCAGTATTTAAGCTTTGACTTTTTCTCAAAACTCTATATATTATAATTTCTACCCTAGTTTTGGCAAGCGCATTATATATATAGACAAAATTAGTTCAGTATTTAAGCTTTGACTTTTTCTCAAAACTCTTTATATTATAATTTCTACCCTAGTTTTGGCCCGTGTAATGCACTTGCTCTCTTTTGGCCCGTGTAATGCACTTGCTCTCTTTTTTTGAAGGTTATGATAGTGTTGCATGTACATTAAATGAAGTTAGGAAAGTGAACTTTATTTAAGAAAATAAATTTACACGATGTATTATTTGATAATTTTTTTTGTTCTTCATATCGAAATGTTATGATAGACTAAAACATATTCATTGTAGAAAAAGATTTACAAATATCCCATGTAATGAATACCTAGCACTAAGGAATTAAAAAAAAAATCATTTTAAAACAAAGATTTGTCCTGATAGAAGAGAGAATAGATAGAGCTAGCACTATTATGATGAACATTCTGTTATACTCACAATTTAGTTGTTATAACTTATAAAATAGACACACCAATAATTTCAACAGAATACAATCTATACATCGTTAAGTAACAATTAGAAAAAGAATCTGAATGAAGACACTTTTAAAGAAAATCATATTGGATCAGTTTTCTCTAAAAACTCTTTGAATTACTAGAAACACTTTCACAAAATTAGCCAAACGACTCCAAAAGCAACTTTTAGGTCTCAAAAACTCATATTGACTTTTCAAAAGTCATGTCAAACGGGTCCTTAATTATTGTGTCATTTGAATTGAGCATGTAAATATCATTTTGAGCCCACATTTTTTTTTTTTACATAAAATGACTTTCCATTATCTATCATATATTCGTTAAAATGTCAAGTTAGCCTTGGTGGTGGTTCGGCATCCAATCGGCATTCACTATCAGCGTACGTTACGTTTTGGGTCCATTAGGATGATTCGAGACGGTTCATGTCAACTATAATTTCCAATTGAAGTCAAAACCTAATCCGAGGTAGGAAAGTTGACACCACATTTTAAGAGTGTGTTTGATGGATATTATTTTGGAAGAATGTATTTTGAAATAGTAGATTGATGGAGAATGTGTGGTTGAAAAGAAGGAAAAGTTATTGATGTGATGGTAAATATTATTTTATTGAAGAATGTGTGGTTGAAAATGAGTAGAAGAATGAGAATGAAAATTTTAATGTGTGCCGAACAAGGGCTAACAAACATGAAATAGATCAATCAAGTAAGTGTATGTCATCTTAAAGTGTGTTTGAGCCACATTATTTTGAAAGAATGTATTTTAGAATAGTAGATGGATGGAGAATGTGTGGTTGAAAAAGAAGGAAAAGTTATTGATGTGATGGTAAATATTATTTTATTGAAGAATGTGTGGTTGAAATTGAGTAGAAAAATGAGAATGAGAAATTTAATGTTGGCCAAACAGGGGCTAAGTGTCTTAAACGTTTTTTATTTTTTTTTTCAATAGTCCCTCGTTTAAAGAACGATAACCATAGTTTCAAACAAAATTTGCAATTAAGAACAAAATCTGCTAGTTAGCGAAAGGTTCGAGATAAGAAAAGAATGAATGGAGTTATAGATATAAATGTGAAAGAATAAAAACTATAAACCTTTAATATAACTAAAATGTTATATATTTTATGAATATAACTATCCTTTTATATGACATGTTGCCGAGTTGACTATTGAGATGTCCGGATCGAACACCTTTGCACCTAAATTGTAGAACGTTGGATTTTAAATCTTAATATTTCTGTTTTCCATACATTGATGGAGCAATAATGATTAGCCATTTTGCTGTTTCCGTCGACCAAGTGAATGTTACCTTTCTGTTTCTATACATTGATGTTTTGTGTTGGCGTATATATGTAATTTTATTTTTTAAGTCCATGTTTGGTACACATTAAAATTTTCATTCTCATTTTTCTACTCATTTTCAACCACACATTTTTCAATAAAATAATTTCTCATCACATCTATAACTTTTCCTTCATTTTCAACCACACATTCTCTATCAATCTACTATTCCAAAATATATTTTTTCAAAATAATGTGGCTCAAACACACCTTAAAACGTCTTTCAGGACTGTTGGATAATGAACTGCTAAACATGAGTTGGGACGTTTTAAGAACTGTTACTAAAAATCATTCAAAATCGATCCGCTCATAAACGTTCAAAATTGCTACTTCAAAAAATGCTCATAAACACTACCCCAAAACTCCCAAGCAAGCCTTGAAGAATCAGAGCGTGTTCGGTAGAGATTAAAGTCGGATTAAAATTGAAAAATTAATTGTTATTGTTGACTTTTATTGAACGATTGAGATTAATAATGACTATATTTTCAATTTTAATTAGATTTTAAATACGTCCGAAAACGCCATTTGGAGCTTAATTTACTTATAAGTTTCGTCCAAAATACCGGCGAAAAGCACGCGCTTTCCTGCTATTTTGGTCAAATTTATTTCTTTATTGTTACGTTGGAATAGTATTCACTACCGACACATTTGTACAATCTCTCCCTCAGATATAATGATTTCAATTAACGACCCGAATAGTATTCTACAACTTGGCGTAGACTTGAATCCTGCCGTTTTTTAAACTTCGAATTCCTCTCTCTCTCTCTCCCCTTCTCCAAATTCAAGCTTCAGATGTAATACTGCAAGGTGTGCCTAATTTTTATTTGTATTGTATTTTTAGTTAGTCTCTCTTCCAGCATCGTTATGAGTTCGGATCACTAATTTTGTTTCAGTTTCTGCTTGATCTGTCGTGTAATGCATTTAGATCTGTGTAGTATGCGTGTGTTACAGTAGTTGAATCGTAGTGAAATGGAGGCTTAAATTTTGAGAGGAGAAAATTCTTTACTCTGAGTGGGAATTTCTGGTTTGTCACTGCTTGATGAGTTGGAAAAATTGAATTTTGAGATGGTTTGATCTGATTAAGTGAAATTAGGTACTTCAGGATGCAATCTGAACTCTGTTTTTACTCAATTTTTCATAAAACAGGGAAATCTCACCAACGAACAAGTAAGAAGATTTTGTTTCAAATAAAAAATATTTCATTTCATTTTTACTGCATTTATTTAGTAGAGCTAGTAGGTCTAGATAATCCAATAGTTTGCCTGCCATACTGGTTTTAATAAAAATAAAATAAATGTTACAAGAAAGCTATTTTGATGAAAAGGGAAGAAGCTATTTTTCCATCTTGACTTTTACCAAAATTCTTCTAAGAAAAACCTCACCCATTTACCCATATAACATGTAGTTTGGTTTGGGTTGTGTAAAAGATGTCATTATATGCGGAAATAGGCATATTTTTAGTAATTTTTCATGAGTCTTATCCATAGGAGTATAGTAGCATGAAGTTGTACAATGATTCTGCTTTGACCTTTTAGAGAAAATGAAATTGCCTTTTTTTGGCAATTCAGAAATTGATGTTTAATGAAGCTTATGAGGTTCTAATAGGACGAAAAAAGAAATAATGTTCATTGGTGTTTCCATATTTACTTTCACCGTTTTCTTACATTTTTTTCCTGTTTCTTTTTGGTTTGTTTGTTGCAGTTTGGGAGGAAAAAGCTCTAAATTTTGTTCTAGGATAACTGAAACTAACTCAATTTAGACCTACTAATATAGTTCCAAGTATAAGCCTTACATGGATAACTAGAGGATCTAGATTACAAAACTTTGTCTTGACTACATATGCTACAGCAAAAAATGCAGGGTGGCAATTGCAAGACTTGTCACTTCTTTTTTGACAAACCAAGTAGTTTTTTCAACTTCAGAAGATATTTGATTGTATTTTCTTATTTCCTTACTTCATTCATTTGCCGTTGCAGACACCATTACATACAGATAAGCCCTGGTTTTTCCAAGTTCACCTTCATGATAGCTGGGTCTGCTTGTGATGATGTACACCAGTAATGAACAGAAATGAAGAAATCGTATGGCAGCGTTCTAGCCACATCATTCTTAACGTTATTAGTTCTTGGGTATTTTACAATTAAAAATCCCATCAAGGACAGTTACATCACAAGTCCATATTTCAACACGACAAATCCTCTTCAATGGATAAATCAGGGTGCTCCACCTGCATTTCTCAATCCAGAAAATGTTTCCCAAGTGATTTCTACCAAAGCTGTAGTCTCCGATCTCTTTGCTCAAAGGAACTTGTCGAATGAAGAACAACAATCGTTGCACACATGGAACCATCTGAAACAATTGATTACACATGCTAAGATGTTACCCAATGCTCTCGAAGCCATTAAGGAAGCTGGTGTTGCATGGAACAATCTTATGACCTCTTTCAAAGAAGAAAAACTTCACGTTAATGGAAGTGTACTAAAGAGAGGAAAAGAAAAACAATGTCCTCATTTTCTTAGTAAAATGAATGCCTCTAAACTTGATGATAATGGCTTTGAGTTGCGGCTTCCTTGCGGTTTGACTCAAGGTTCTTCAATTACATTTATTGGCATTCCAAATGGTCTTCTTGGTAATTTTCGGATTGACTTGACTGGTGAACCACTTCCAGATGAACCCAACCCTCCTATCATTTTGCACTATAACGTCAGACTCCATGGTGATAAAATAACCGAGGATCCTGTAATTGTTCAAAACTCCTGGACAGGTGCACATGACTGGGGCGAAGAAGAGAGATGTCCATCTCCTGATCCTGGAAAAAACAAGAAAGGTACATGCCTTTCACTTCTTCCTGTCCTTGACAAATTTCTATAGAATAGGATTGTCATTTTTGCTGCAGTGAGATTTATGTTTATATTTTGTTGTATGTGATGGATGATGCTATTTCCTCTTATGTCAGTGGATGAGCTGGATCAGTGCAATGAGATAGTGGGTAAAGATGATAACCGAACTATCAAAGCTAGCCGACAGTCCAATGGAGCTACAAAGTTTTCTATGGTTCAGGATGGGAAACCGAGAAAATCCTTTCCTTTCAAGCAAAATTATCTATTTGTTGCTACGCTCAGAGTGGGATCAGAGGGATTACAGATGGCAGTTGATGGAAAGCACATAACTTCATTTGCTTTTCGTGAAGTACTCTCTCTCTCTCATACTCGTCCAACGTTCTGTACCAATATTAGCTAATTTACGTTGCTTATCATCTGTGCGTACAGACTTTGGAGCCATGGCTTGTTAGTGAAATAAGGATTTCAGGAGATATAAATTTAATTTCCGTTGTCGCTAGTGGCTTACCAACATCAGAGGATCTAGAGCATATAATTGACTTGGAAGCTCTTAAAGCGACCCCACTTCCTCCAAAAAGACCACTGGAACTCTTTATTGGTGTGTTCTCTACAACCAACAACTTCAAGCGTAGAATGGCAGTTCGAAGATCATGGATGCAGTATGATGCAGTCCGGTCAGGACAAGTTGCAGTTCGTTTCTTTGTTGGTCTGGTAAGTGTGACTTCTTTTTATCTAATTATATTTTTGACTTGGATGTTATGAACCTAAGCTGTGTATAAACAAGCTTTCTTGTGCATTCACCAAAATAATAATAATAATAATAATAATAGAAAAGTATGCCTGTAGCTATGCTCTTGTTACAAAACTATGAGAATACTCATTTTCATGGAGTTTTATTTTCTTAAACTTTTTTTGTGAAAACTAAATCAATTTACATGATTCCTACAAAGTTGATTCAACTTGTCAAGTCATTTGTTTGTAA
This sequence comes from Fraxinus xanthoxyloides, assembly GCA_903798325.1. NCBI lineage: Eukaryota > Viridiplantae > Streptophyta > Magnoliopsida > Lamiales > Oleaceae > Fraxinus > Fraxinus xanthoxyloides. The sequence goes on from CAIGRL010216870.1 coordinate 11,000, forward strand.
AGATAATTGAAATGGAATCTGTGACTTGTAGCATAAAAACCAAATGGTGAATGAGGAGCTCTGGAACGAGGCACTGACATACGGAGACATCCAGCTGATGCCATTCGTTGACTACTACAGCCTTATTACATGGAAAACCATAGCCATCTGTATCTTTGGGGTAAAGTCCCGTCCGTTCATAACTCATGTAGTACTCCTCCCATGTTGCTGATTACCATCATCTCTTCGCAGACACAGGTCATTTCCGCAAAATTTGTCATGAAAACAGATGATGATGCATTTGTTCGTGTTGATGAAGTCTTGCTTTCTTTACAAAGGATCAGTACAACCCGTGGTTTGCTCTATGGTCTTATCAATTCAGAGTCCCACCCCCACCGGGATCCGGATAGCAAGTGGTATATTAGTCTTGAGGTAAATCGTCACATAAATTATTACTATAGTTATTGAAATTTAACACCCTGCCTCAATCGCAAAAAAAATAAAATAATAATAAATAAATAATAAAAAGTAAATTAGTAGCCACACAGTAAGGGATTGAAAATCAGAATCACACAGGAGAAATATCAATAAATTGTCGTGCATTTCAAAATTAGAGAATATTATAAGGAATTTTCTACATTATGCTGCCCATTCAACTTCCACATTCACAATTTACATGAAGATCACAGCACAAAAACTAGACTTATTGCAATAAATATTGTGGTCGACACAAAAAGGAAAATTATGATACAAGAGTAAAAAAAGGTCGTGTATTTGAGCCACCAAGTGAATTTGATGAAGTTTCTATATTATTACCTCAACTTTAACTTCTCTGGGACTTTAACACTACATGCTGGGATATCAAATAGATAGGTTACTTAGGTTTCGCTCTAGTTGAGAAATTTTCAAGGTTCAAAGTAATCTGAGCAACTATACTGAGCTGAATTCTTTTGGGCTCAGCATCCGAAAACCCCTCCCCAACCAAAACAACATGTTTTTTTTTTCCTGGACCTGCTATATATTTGGAGTGGGAGGTTGGGAAATTAGAAATAATTGGCCTGTTTATAGTTTATAAATGTACTACTGGTGCTATTGGTCGATTTCTTTATCTCACAAATTCATTATAATGGTGTGTTTTAACGCATGTGATGAATCTCACTCCCTGTTTATCCAAAAATCATTTTAAGGAATGGCCTGAAGACACTTACCCTCCTTGGGCGCATGGTCCGGGTTATGTTGTGTCAAGTGATATAGCAACGGCAATTTACAGGAAGCAGAGAAAAGGACGCCTAAAGGTAAAATGCAGATTTGCAAATATTCTCTATAACTGTTATTCTGATTATGTTACAACTCATTCTGGCAGATGTTCAAGCTAGAAGACGTTGCTATGGGAATCTGGATTGCAGATATGAAGAAGAAAGGCTTAAACATCACGTACAAGAGTGACGACCGGATATTTAACGAGGGTTGCAAGAACAGTTATGTTGTTGCTCACTACCAAGGTCCCCGAGAGATGCTCTGTCTGTGGCAAAAGATTCAAGAGAAACAGAGTGCAGAATGTTGCGGTGATTAACACTATATATTAAAGATTCAGAATACGTCAAACCAAGAAAAAGAGTAGATTAATGCCATGCTTTTAGAAGAATTATCGAGGTTACGTTAGTAGGAGATTACTCAGTAACATGCATAGTTACTAGGAATTGTTATGCTGTCCAATTTGGACGGCAATGAGGGATTTCTATCATATGTAGAGGAAAGTGCCTTTGTATAGAGCCATCAAATTGACCTTTGCTGGACAATAGCCATGGTTTATTACATTCTATTTTTTGTGCAGAAAAAGAGAGGGTTTCCTGGTTAAAAATTTTGTGCCATTAGTAACGACCAGGGGCCTGTGCTTAAGCCGTTGTACTATACTTACTTACCCAAAGCTATCCTCTTTGGGTGAGCCTCTTGGGGATGCAATAAAATCCATGAAAGATAAGATGGGCTTTCTCAAAGCAGACAGCACACATGAAATCGGCTTGGGGTTGATACAAATATTCCTTGCCAATTCATACCTACAATGCTGATTGCGTGATAGCTCATTGATGAAGGAAGAAGCTACGAAATGAACATACCAAGATCATAAAAGCCGACAACCCAAAAATTAAATCAATTATAGAAACTAAAAGATTCACTCTCCGTGTTAGTACCATGGGACCTCTGGATCTCCACATTTGCAGTAAGTTTTCATCAAATCAAGTGCAAATCTATCGTGGCAAGAATCCATGACGGCTAATGGCGAGATCAAAAGCCTGCATTCGTTCTCCATGAGCAAAACCATTGCGATCATAACAAGAAATTTCATTAATGTTGAGATCCATGCAAGTCTTGACAAACACTTCACCAACACGTTGAGCTGCTTCCTAAGATTGATTTTATTTACATCCATAATTAGAATATGTAAGTTCATAAAATTGAGAAGCAAAAGAACAAGAAATGGAATCATGGCTTAAAGATCTGAAACAGAATACTTACAACAGTAGTGCAAGTCGGGTCCTCTCGAATTGATAACTGCAGAGTGCTCCATAAAACAAGCACTTCTTATTTTGATCATCTACCAGCATAGCATACAACTGTTTTTCTGAACAAAATACTGAAAGCCTCGATTTTACAGGCGACCCATTAAACTGGTCAAGTTCAATGGCTCTGATATGTCACTACAGATAGAATATGCATCTCTAAATCATTGAAAAAATGACTTAACCAAGAATGTCAATAAACAACTTTTTCAAGCATCAGAAAAGAAATTTTCTTGCAATGATAAAAAGGTGTCACACCTTCTTCCAAGTCTTCTATTCCAAATTTTCACTCTCCATCCTAGTATTAGCTTTTGCTTCAATCATCAGTGGTTTCATAACTAAATTTAGACAAAGCATACAACTTGAATCAGCCAAAACTAAACGCCATTATTGTATTGAAGTACCTTGTTATGAGGTGCTAATTTCGCTAACTTCCCATCATATGCACGCCGAATTTTTTTTAATGTCTTATATGTGCAATATCTTTATAAATGAGAGGTGGGGACTAGAAATCAGGTCTTCCATCAACTTGGATACCACGTTGAACCATCACGTCTAAATGCTTGAGGTGTTCAAGCTGGTTTTCTATTATGAAACTCCATGATGTACATTGGCATTAAACTCATACTTGGAAGAAAAATATTAGTTTTGAAGATAAAGAGAGGAAAGAAATGATTAGTATACTTATAGTGTTAAATGGATGATCATTAATGAAGTTACAAAAATCAGACCCAAAGATTTCACGAGTCTTGAATTTGAATCCAGCGGTAAAATATGCATAGCCATGAATGCATCAACAATGCTTGAACCCAGTGCTTAGGAGTCTGATATCCAGGCAAAATTCAGTAAATTGTTCTTTGTGTCATTTAATCAAACAGATTGTTAACAAGAGCTAATGCATTGATTGAGAAAATGGTTAACTTTGTTGGGTTTCTCTGAATAAAATAAACCTTCTAGGAGAATTGCTAGAAGATCAGTCCAGCTTAGTTTTGAAATTTCGATGTAAATTGCTGAAGAGAGGAATGGGAGAAAGAGAGTGGCCTTCTACGGGAATTTTGAGAGGACTGGTTATTATTTATTATTATGAAAAATTTCCCTTTTCATCCTCAATCTTTAGAAAATATAACAAATGCGCTTTCAATCTAACAATCCATTCTTTAACTTTCCATTATATAGCAAAACTTATATTTCTATCCATTTTGATCATTAAATACAGATTACCCTTCTAAACAAAAATAAAAGAAAGCAACAAAACAACAAATATAATTAGAATATATTGCAAATGAAGTCCATAAATTTTTTACAAATATTAAAAATAAGTTTCACTTAAAAGAATTTAATACATATATAAATATTTCATCTCCCCCAGTTAAGCTCTCCTTCCCCCACCCATTCCAGTGGGAGTGGATTAGGATGGCGTGGGGTGTGGGGGGTTGGGTGTGTTTTAATTTTTATTATTCCTATTTTTCTCTATTTTTTTCTTGTTATTTTTTTTTTATCTTTTTTTTATTTTATTTATTAATTTGTTTAAATCAAGCTAAAGTTACAATAATTATTTTACTCAAAATTTGACTTTTTAACAGTAATCTAATAATTTCTATCAAATAGTGACTCATTGTCCTTTCTGTTGTGTATTTGTGTTATGAATGAATGGAACTTATTGCTCTTTACCTTTTTTTTTTTTCATTCTGACATTAAGTGGCAGAGATTCAGAATTTCAAAGAATGGATTTGCATGTCTATAAATTGACTGCTACAATTTATTCATCTAGTTAAAAGGAGCATTCCAGTCAAACAAACACCATAACACTAACAAATAAGCATAAAGCATTCATAAAATGGAAAACATAACCAATACTTTTACATAACCATAGTAAAGATAGTGCTTTGAACCCACATTCGGAATATCAACAGTTGACTTGTAGTAGCTGTTGACCTCGGTTTCTGATTAGTAATGTGGCCAACAGATTCCAACTTCACTCACATCCACATCCACACATAAAACTCATGCACATGACCGCGTGGACTACATGATACTACCAAGTTACAGCAAAACTTAGTCATTACTTCAGTAACCGAGTACTAAGATTGAAAGAAGTCATAAATACCGAATTAGTATATTAACTATAACATTGTTTGCTGCTTCGCTTGCTCTAAAACAGGAATACTAATTAACACCAAAAATATGAGCACTATCTTTTGTCGTCTCCAAAGGGATGAGCCTTACTCCCTCAAGCATGCAAGGCAAGAAGTGTTTGTTCTCGAAGGAAGTGTCGATTTTAACTATATAATACGTTGTTTTGAAATGACATGGAATAAGAGCTTCTCAGGCATACATGTCACCGAACAAATACTTCATAACTGATAGAGATAAGTTCATTGCTATATAGAGCGTAATCATCATTTCTGTCTCCATCAGAATTAGAAAGGTTATCAGTAAGAGAAGAATTTCAAGATACATACTAGATGCTAAATATGTTCTTCAACTAGTTAATGTTAGATATAACGGCGAGCACTCGACCCTTGAGAAATGAACAGATTATGTTCTCTTATTCTTGTCAAAACCAGAGGAAGAACTTTCGAATAAGGGACTAAAAGACATGAGTGCAATGGAAGCTATGAAAGACTATATGGAACTCAAATCTTTCATCCATTCATCCCAGTCTCGAAATTGGCTATGTGAAGACTGCAATTATTGCTTTTGGGGTTCTTTCTCCAGCTACTCGCCCCTTTCTAGGAAGGGTCAAGCTGATATGGATGTTCCCATTTACTCATTACATCAGTATTATGAACAAGTATACACAGAGATTATGATGATTAACTCATGTAGATAAGAGTTGAAACAATTAAAGTAAACAATTCAAACTCAATTTCTAAATGCAGAATTCACACCTCAAGTCATTGTACTAACACAGTTTGCAACAAAAGATAGATAATCAATCTGCAGTCAGTACTTGTCTTATAAGAAAAACTAATATTTCAGCTAAGAATGTACATTTGCCCATAGGCCAAAAATCTACATCTTTAACATATATGAAATTCATCTACCATTCATCCCAAAACGAAGTATGAGAGAAACTTACAAAATACTACCACCACTACTGCTTATCCTCCACCAACTGCAATTGCATCTCAACCAACCGTGCACGGAACTCCCCGTCACTGACCTTCAACATATCAGATAACTGCATTGGAAACCCAAGCTCCATTAAAATCCGGTGGCGTGGCTTTATTTTTCGCTCCAAACTATACGAGAAGTATTGGGGAAACTTCTTTATTTCCTCCAAATCCCCATTCATTTCATTCAAGAAATACTCCACTTTCGGCTTATAGTTATTCTCTACGCTAAATGTCAACAACCCTGGCGACCTCAGCACCATATTCCTAACCTCATCATACTCAAACCCTAATTCCACTAAATACTCAATCTTTGGTAATAGTGTAAACTCAACACTCGAAACCAACAACAATGTTGTTTGGGAGGTTAATTTATTCGGGCCCGTGAAACCCAATTGCGTCAAGAACTCAAACGTAGGTTTTAATTGAGTATCCGGATTCGAAACAAGCAGCCTGGGACACCGAATTATGGATTTCCGTATCTCAGGAAATGGGATTTCAACCGTATTCAATAAGAAATCGAAAATTGGATAAATGTCGGAGTATGGGTCGGAGGTGAGGAGCAAGGGGTACATATCCAAGACGCGGCCGAGGGCAGAGGATTCCAGCCCCATGGAGGAGAGGCAGTGTGTAACGGAGTAAATGGTGGAGAGTGGAGCAGAACGAAGATTTGGGTTTTCATTGAGGGCTTTTGTGGGACTTACATTGAGGGATTGAAGGTAGATAAGTTTCTGCCGGAATTTAAGGCCGGAGTCGGCGGCGGTGGCGGGAAGGGAAATGTGGGGTTTTAGGGTATTTGGGGGACTTGAGGTTTTGGATGGAATTGGAATTTTAAGGTTAAGGATCATCGCTGAAGTGGAAGCTTCAGGTTTTGGTGTACATATTATGGAATATTATTTTCTTGAAACAATTTGTGGGATATTTATGTAGATTTTGAGAATTACATAAATACCCTCTCAGTGATTTTTTTCCTCTTAAGATAATTATTCAATATTTTTCACAAAAATAAATAATCTTAAATTTATAAATACTCTTTTCTTTGTTATTAATCATAGATGATACCACATGACATCAGATTGAAGCAAGTTCACACATATCATATATGGAGTAAGAAATATTAAATCAATATATTTTTGTTCTTTTAGTTGATGCGTGCTTTCTATGTAGTACTTTCTCAAAACATAGACAAAGAGAGAAATTAAATTGATATATCTTTATTCTTATAGTTAACGTATGCTTTATGATGTAGTGCTCTACTTAAAATATTGTCATCATCAAGTTTCGATAACTTCTTAAACATACTGCTAATCTTTCTGATCTCTTTGTTTCATGTCCCTTATAGTTGTGATGAGCATTAAGGTGTACGTTGTATAAAATGTAAATAATGGAACATAATTTGTGTTAAGGAATAGTAGTAGATGTTCTTGATGTGATCCCTCCTCATGGTTTCGTCTATATTATTTGGTCGACTCGACACTTCGTTCAAAGTGATCTTAGAAATCATTTTATATGATTATGTCTTTGGATATCTGCTTCAACACATCATATCGAACTTGAATTTTCAATAACTAATTGAATAGTCGAGAGATTCATACGAACTCGTAGCAACCTCATTTGCTTGTAAACTTCAAACATTTTTCAGTTTTGCACCCACTACTTTATTCTATTAGAATTTAGGAGTGGGAACTAATCAAAACTCTAGGTTAGCATCTTTATTGCTCTCACAAGTAGTAAATAAAATACTAGTACGAAACCTACAAGTACCTTTAAAAATAATGTGATCATAATTTATTTTCCGCCACTCCATTTAATTCATTAGGAATAAATGAGAGAAATTCTTGTGAATGCCGAGAGCATAAATATTAAGAGTATAATAAAATTTTAAACTTACGTCATCTCTATAAAAATTCAACTATACAAGGAATCCTCATGCATAAAGTTGAAGTAGGTAGGAGTGGACATGAATCAGGATGGGTGCCCTAATACCCAATCCGATATCAAGCTGGCATATGAATAAATTGTCTCAAATCAACCCGAGTTGGTTTGAGTTGATTCAGTTTGTTGGGTTCAAGAGGATTTTTCTCTTGAAAATCAATTTTTTTTTTAATCCAATCCCAAAGCGACGGTTTGGATCGGTTATGCGGCTAATTTGCCCACCTCTAGAAGTAGGAACTGATTTCAATTTAAAGTAAAAATATTTGTAATACCATCCTTCAATTACAAGGAGGGGTGGTACCATCTGCACCTCTGCTATTTTCTGCCTTCTGCAGCAGAAGGGTAAAATGGAAAACAAAAAGAATGGCATTTTCACATATGCCCTTCTCAGGTCACAATACTATTACCAGTGACCATATTAGTTAAAACCAAACACATATTGTATAACACTTTCACAACAGTACAATAATACTATCGAGTACTTTCTAATACTCTATTCAATTGAATTGCCCTCCAGTGTAGGTCTGTCCAAAAGACCAACTCGGGGGTGCAACATTATAGGATACTATACTTCTGCCATCACTAGCCACGACCTTAAACGAGAGGCTTTGGCCGTTAAGATAAGAGTTGCTTTGCCAATTTTGTCCCCAGTTTCTTGACATTGACTGCCAACCGGTCCTCGACCCTTTGATGGACACTGCATGTACATCGCCAGCACCACCAACATTGGTTACGAGTACTAAATTGAAGTAGGAGTGACCATTTATGGTGAACCTTATGCCACCCCTTCTCCTGCAGGGCACCCTGCAAATTCAAGTGAAGACAGTAAGTTTCCTAAAGAAGAGTTGAGATATGTTCGAATTGGACATTAAAAGGAGTGATTACACCTAAAACATGCTATGGATCAATCCCTAATTCGGTAATCCCCATCAAAAAACGAGTAAACACACGGGTTTATAGTAGTTGATCTTCAAAGTGAAAGCTAATCCACTCGTCACTACCCAGTTTCACTAACACTAACACCTTGTTTGGACTACCAAACCAGTCTCTAAAAATCACGATAATCCGATACATACATGGAATACCTTTTATACCCTTGAACTCAAGATATACCTATAAGTACGCAATTAAGGAAATAAGTACTACATAGCCCAACAAACTAAGGCACCAACAAGAAATTTTTGCAGTAAATGTTATTAATACACAAAGTTGGGGGACCATAAGCAGAAATGTTGAGGGTCGTATTAACTTGAGAGACAAAAACTGTCTATAAGCATAAGACCACAAAAAGAAATTAACCGTTCTAGGTTTTGGGGGATATTTTTTCCTTCTGTTGGGCCCACAATATAGGTTGGCTTCCCTAAATTCAAGATGAATAATAAACAAAAGAACGCACAGATTTATAGTGGTTCACGCTTAAACCATCCATCTATTTCTCGTTATAGGTTTCTCACCATTACGAAAGAGATTATAAGGTTCTTTACACATTCGAAAAAAAGTTGTAAAGTACGACTAGACTCGATGCAGTTCAATATTATATTAACAATGATGCTACTTACAGAACTATTTCGTTGCTAGAAGCCTGCAAGACACTCAGACCATGGGGGTGGGTGGGTTATTTTTTCAATTTTTATTTTTCGTGGGCCCCACACATGTGAGAATTTGTGAAGCTTCTGGTAAAGGAATAGTTCTGGCAATTCAGAATTTTTGTTATATTAAAGGGAATGGTTAAACATACCTTCTGTAAGCAACAGGGACAATTCCAGCTCTGTATTGTGCAATGTGTTGGAAGACAGGCTGAGAGAGATCAAAGTGGTGCAGGGGAGGGTTGCACCACCCTCCTGCATTATTTGGGAGGGCATTATTTGGTGGGCAGAAATTGGTGGCTGTGACCACAATGGACACTGGCAAGCACCATTTCCCATCATTCACACACTTAATTTCATAGCATGATCCACAGCTCAGCCCATTGTTGAACAGAGCTGTACTCAGAGCTGCAGTGTTTGTACCATACCCTTGGCTGTACAGATTTCCATAACCACAAGCTCCACCTGCCAAGTCACAATCCAATTTGAAGTTGAAAAGTACATCCAAAAAAAGAACTTTAAAAAAAGCAGCTTTTAAACTAGACTAAACATACCCATAGTTCCAGAGGCATCGCTACCACCATAGAAGGTGGCATGTGCATTAATCCACCCTCCATAACCATGGACAGATGACACCATTGCAAGAATACCAGCAAAAACAATTCCAATTCTAGCCATTTTCCTGCATAGAAAAAGGGTTTTTAGAATTTTTTATCGCGCATTCAAGAAACACTGTTCCGTGTTTACATATAATCATAACATAAGAAAGCAGTGAAAGAAGAATAACATATTTACTTCTGAGTTTAGGGTTTGAAAGAAATTGCAGACAGAATAACTAAGAGGAAGTTGAATGAGAATGTGAAAATGTCGAAATATAAATAGAGGTCAGGAGGGTTGGGTTGGGTGGGTGGTTTTGAGTGTGTGTGTGTGTGTGAGGTGCTCTTTTGAGTACACTGACTAGTTACCTAAGTGGCACTTTCAAGTGTTGGAGCAAAAAGCTGCATGAATATGAAAATGTATTTATTTATTTTTTTCTTTTTCTTATTTTCGGATTAAAATTAATTTCTTGAATTTTGCGGGCAGAAGTTTTTGGCTTTTTCTCGTAATATGTAAAGTTTCAAATGCCCTGAACTGGCAAATGGTATAAAATTTAGGCGACATTCGTCCATGTTAAATTTGATATTTATCTCCTCTTTCAATTTGTACAATTGGAAGTACATATATTATTAACACTACCAGAATTTTAACTCAGGTTTGGTTAATGGAATTAAGTTTTAGACGAATAATACCACTTTTTTCCTCATAAAGACGTATGAGACATTAGGGATGGACACTGATCAAGTTAGAATATAATCAGATATTGAACAGATGGTTCGAGAGGAGTGAAATCTCAAATCAAAGTTAAACCTACAAGATAAATAAATTGACAAGAACTGACCAGGGTCGATTTGATTTGTCAGATTCAAGGAGAATTTTTTCCTTGAAAATAATTTTAAAAAAAAAACCCCCCACCCCACAAATCAATATTTTACGTGCTTATTGTTCTAAATGAATTTTTAATTAGTTCTCCCGTGATTCTATCATTCTCGTGAACGTAAGTTTATTTTGGAACATATTCAAATACATATTTCATTCTATCTTCAAATTAGCGTCATTTCAACATATATCGTCATTTTTTATTTCAACCCTATTCAATATGATCACATCGGTTATTGTCTACATCCATTTTATATACCCGTCATATCACCTATTTTTTTCAAATATAATTTTCAAAATATTACTCACATGAAGATATAAATTGTTGAATTCTTTTCTTTTGTAGGTTTAAATGACAAAATGTTTGAATAATCTATAATTCAGCTGAAGATCTTAAATATGTCTATTATTGCAACAATGGCAAATTATTAGGCCTACAGTAAGTGCCATTAATCATGATTTAAAAAGTTAATCAACATTACTCTATTAGTCTATCTTTACCAATTTATATGCAAATAGTCCTCATTAATTATCTGCATTATTTCGATATCTATCGCAGCCTAATTGCTACGAGTTTGGCTGCACTGGCAAATAAAAATTATTTTTCACCCATGTTTGATCCATATTAAAATTTTCATTCACATTCTTCTATTCATTTTGAACCACACATTCTTCAATAAAATAATATTTTTCATCACGTCAATAATTTTTTTTTTTTTTTTAACCACACATTCTCCATCAATCTAGTATTTCAGAATACATTCTAACCAACCTTGCTAATGGGGGCAACAAATGGCCTCCAAAATACAAGGAGTCTTAGATGGATGATGTCCCAAAATCTTAAGCAGCTGAAGGGTCGTAAACTCGTCCATTACATCTATCGTTGTGCTAGACTTAAGGGAAACGCCAAAGAGCTTTCAATTGCGTGCTAAAGGAGATCTTTAAGCCTCTTGTCAAAGGTTCCAAATAGAGTTTTTATGTTCTTACACGTACTTTGTTTGAGCATCATTCTTTAAAATTTATTATTTCTGAAATTCATTTTTAACCACTATTAGGAAGAATATTGGGCCGAATTCAACCTAACAAAATCGGCTTGTTAGGGGAGGATTGCATTCACCTTATTAAATGGATCGTGTAAATATCAACAACAAATGTGAGACTCTAATACGTCCCCTCATGCAATAGTGTGGATCATGCCAAACAATTGTGAACAATTGTGAACAAATCGATATTGAGTGCACCTAACATTGCAAAATTGGACCCGACTCTTATGCCATATTAGGAAGGATGTTGAACCTAACTCAACCTAATAAAATCAACTTATTAGATGATGATTGTCCTCATCTTATTAAGTGGATAGTGTAAATATTACCAGTCAATGTGAGACTCTAAGAACCACACATTCTCTCAATAATGGATAGACTTCTGTAATCATATATTTGCGCTTACTTGCCAAAAAATTCCCAAAAAACCAATGAATTCTTACCTATTGGCTAGTGATTGAGAGGCTCTACAATGAAATCTTATTGAAATTGTCTATATTCGGTTCATCCTTAAGAACCTTATCACACCCCAAATTCGATGAAATATGATGGATTAAGATTTAATTACTTAAAATGCAACGAAATTGTACCTAAAAGAAAGAAAGAAGGGGAAAAAAGGGTTCTCCACCCCGTCTATGCCACTTGGTACATTTGAGTCCGAAGAGCCCTCGTACTATTATCTTTAAATGAATGGGTGATAATAGAATTTAATAGAGATAAACGTATTTTCATATTCATACAAAGATCTAGAATTCATTGTTGAAAATGATAAAAGAAAAATCCTAAAGAAAATAATTGTTTACAATAGTTTGTCTTTTCTTACTTTTATTTGTCTCTATACTAATCTAAATACTCACCCGTCGAGAAGTGTCTATTGAATTTTGCTCATATTGTGGTGTCACTTTCGATCATAATTTTTATATAGTAAAATGAATATTTGTCTCCATGCTAATCTTAACACTCAAAACATTAATTTTAGGATAATGCAACTTATACATAGCATTGTCCATAGTAGTGTCCATAATAAACATATGTTTGACTTCTATTGGAGGGGTGTCGGTGGACCCGAGACCGCTCCAATAGGGACCAGACATGTGTCCCACCCCGACACTCCTCCAATAGGGGTCAAACATGTGTCCATTATGGACACCTCTATGTACCGATGCTATGTACTCATAGCATTGTCCTTAATTTTAAGTATATGAGAATATTTTATATTTGCACGATAGTTGAATATTAATCTTTATTATGGCGTCACTCTCGATCATAATTTTATAGTAAAAAGAATTTTTGTCTCTACCATATCTCAATACTCACCCCGTAATTTGAAGAATGCGAGAATTTGTTTTTTTTATATTTACATCATAAATTGAATGTTGCTCAATATTGTGGGGTCACTTTCAATGTGCAAATCTAGATACTCACCCGTTGATATTATGAATATGAGAAGTATTTTATATTTATACTATACATTAAATGTTAATCGTTATGGTGTCACTCTCGATAGTAGTTTTTAATAGTAAAAAGAAAAGTTGACAATCAACCCCGAGTTTTTTTTTCCCTATAATTTCAAAGATAAGATAAAAGAAATTGATAATCAAATACAAGGTCCTTTTCATGTAATCTATTTGGCTTTTTCTTGGGTATTCAAATTAGATTTTGCTTTTCCTTTTTGTTTGGTTTTGAATTTTCACAATGAAATAAATTTTAAAGAACGGATAGAGAGAAGTTTCAGTCGCTTTTCAATCCAATTTTGATGAGTAATTTTCAATTGGGTCCATTTTGGATCCTATCTGACAAAAAAGAAATCTTTTTTGAGATCATACATTTTACTTGAATTTTTGTCCCCACTATATAAAAAGGCAGTTTGTAGTTATTGTAGATGCAAAAGTGATCAATGAGATGTTGTTGTTTATTTTCTCAGTTTTCACTCTCCAGTCATCCAGTTTTATACATTTTATATTCATTTCCACATCATTTTTTTTTCCAATCTGCTATAAAAGCGACGCAGTATTAGACTTTGAATTGCATTATTCTATTTTCTCGTTTAAACTCATATATTTAGAATTTTCAAAGAACCACAAAATTGCAAAAGGAATTGAAGAGTGACGATGTGTAGTGGTGCTACAATCCCTGCTTCAGGCGGTATGTGATGTTGTTGGCATCGGAAATCAATGAGCTTTTTCTTTCTATTTATGCTACTTGTGTTTCATGCTTTATCGCATGTGCTAAATTATTGCCTCCTTGTTACAATTCTGATTTTATTATTAGAATTATAATTTTTTTTCTAAATCCCCTTTTCTATAAAATAAATTCATTCCACCTTTATAGACTTCCCAAATTTTTAACTAAAATACTCATTTATCATAGTGCTATATAATACTGTATTAATTCATAGTTCTTCCTCTTCCTTTTTCTCTAATATATTCACAATTTCTTCACGTGTTATTTCTATATTGGTATAGGCCAAAACATAGAAGCATTTGACAATGTGTTATATGGGTAGGGGAAATATGTTGGTGGTCAGTTGGACTATGGTTTGAAGAGCCTTTTGGGTTATTTAAAAAGTTAGAGTATCTTCTTCTATTTATTTTGTACGCAATCTTCAAGTTGAACTCAATCTGATGAATCGTGTCAAACGTTGAAAAATATCAAATGTGCCAAACTATACCAGCAAAACAGTTGATGTAACTCGCTCATGTATTATTGTTATTAAGCTATGTGTGACAGAATACTATTGTGAGATTGTAAAATCCATTAACATGTTGCAAATACTTTTCCGACATCAGGTAGAAATTGATATAAATGTGTTATCTTTTCTTTATTTTCATCATCTCTTCTTCTCTACGAACATTTTTCATTTCATTATATAAATTTTAATTGATGTTCGTAAATGTTGTCAACCCTGATTTCTTTAAAAACATTCAAAAAAAACTACAATTCATTGCTAATGAAAATACGATAAATACAAAAATTGTGCAACGCAAGTTACAATNAAAATATCAAATGTGCCAAACTATACCAGCAAAACAGTTGATGTAACTCGCTCATGTATTATTGTTATTAAGCTATGTGTGACAGAATACTATTGTGAGATTGTAAAATCCATTAACATGTTGCAAATACTTTTCCGACATCAGGTAGAAATTGATATAAATGTGTTATCTTTTCTTTATTTTCATCATCTCTTCTTCTCTACGAACATTTTTCATTTCATTATATAAATTTTAATTGATGTTCGTAAATGTTGTCAACCCTGATTTCTTTAAAAACATTCAAAAAAAACTACAATTCATTGCTAATGAAAATACGATAAATACAAAAATTGTGCAACGCAAGTTACAATGACTAGCATAGAGATAAAAGTGAGATAGAGAAATTTTCGTTTTTTTTTTTTTTT
>CAIGRL010216894.1:0-13652 GCA_903798325.1 Fraxinus xanthoxyloides
AACCTAATTACTGTTGAAAGACACAAGATTACAATTGATAGCCACCTTATTGAGAAAAAGAGAAACCGACTTCTATTCATTGCTTAGTGCTTGGCCTTCGTGTCCTCGAGTGAAGTTACAGTTTTCCCTTCTTCTCCTTCTAGTTAGCTTGTGTAGCTAGACTATATTGGTTGTAATCTCCCATCTCTTTGTGAGGCTATATTTAGAGAAGCAACCAACAGGGAAGTGCTTGGCTACTTAGAGAGTTCTCTTGTGATTGTGTGAGCCCGGCATTTGGTGGTATCTTGGCTGCATTTTATTCACAGTTTATATATGTTACATTGAGCAAGAAAAACTAGTCATCAGTTAAATGTTTAGCATTGTCCGTGAATATAATTTTCGTATTAAGAGGTGTATTAAATTGGTTGGTGCTCATATGTTTGTATAATGCAATCAATCCAACATTGCAAAAAGGAATTAGGTACGTAACAAAAACCATAAAGTTCTTCCATGGTAAAACCTTCTTTTACTAAAACATTTCCTTGAGCTAATGAATTTAGCTCTCATATTTATAGCGAACAACTTAAAATCTATATTCTGGATTTTATTTTATTTTTGTAAGCTCTCTCGAAGTTAGGGATTAATAAATAATTTTCTCTCTTTAAATTTGAAAAGCATCTATTTTTGGTTCACCAATTATTGTTGTTTCACTTTAATTCTCACTTGAACTATTTGTTTATGGGTAATTGGGTCAAATAGCTTATTTCAAATACACTTTGGGATTTTAGCTTTTGGCTAGAATAATATTTTTAAAATAAATATTTTAATTCATAATTTATAAACTACCTAATATACCCTTATTCAACAAAACCATTTAAATCATAATTTATAAACTACATTATATACCCTTATTCAACAAAACGTAATTTCCCCTTTTCTCAAACCAATTGAATTCCCGAAACCCTAAATCTAATACATTTCTTTTCTCTTGCATTCCCCAAACCGTGCTTATTTTCTCTTCGCGGTTTTGTCATCTCCAAACCGTTTTACCATTCAAAATCGATTGCCTTCGTCCTGACCTTCTAATTCTTCTCTGTATTTTTTCTCTACGCCTCGATCTTCTGCTTTCCCTAAGTCATCTCTGTCTCGAACTCACTGTGTTCCAAGTACGATGACACCGCCGTCGGGCTTCAAAATTTGTTGACGGAAAGAGTCAAATGAGAATGATGGAGAAGGGGGTTGGGAACCGGGTCAACTCGTGGTCACAATGGAGCGAAAGGAGGAATTTGGTGCGAAGGTTTCATCCATTTCCAAAGAATGATAGAACTGAAACTCGTGAACAATCACTTTTAAGAACCAATTTCATAGTGGGCTTCCTCAAGTATGAATGTTTCCTCAATTGTTCATTTTGCTACGATTTTATGGAATTTTTTTGAGAGAAATTAGTGATGTAAGAATTATACTAATAGTTCAACTTGAGATAAATAGAGACATATAGGAAATGTGAAGAAGGGAGAAGAAAGAACAAAGAAGAAAAGAAAGGAAAAAAGTTCAAAACCAATCATCATGACAAGTAACTTGGCAGAGTTGAAAATGTTCATATAAGGATGTCAGTGTATGGGAAGAAAGATATTGAGTTAGTATTGGTTATCGTAGTGCTTGTAGACGAAGCTTTTAATGGGTATGCACTGACTAGTGTCAGATATATGCGAACAATAAGAGATTGAATATTTCTACTTTGCTTTTGTGTTGAGCAGAATGATCTATTATTCAACTTTTAAATTTGTAATGCCTAAAAACTTTCTTATAAGATGGGGGTTACTTTGTCATCTTACTCATGACTGGAACTAATATATGGTAGTATTTTGTGTGTTTTACATGATGACAATTGCATTTACGTGGTTGAGCTTGTGATAATTGATATGTTATTTGCTAAATCTTCTAGTATGGCATTATGAAGTTTATCTAGTTCTGAAAATGGCACCCTGCCATTTATGAAATTCTAAAAAATGTCACATTGTCGTTTATATGTTATTGAAAATGAATTGTACTAAGTATCGCTTAACATTACTGTAAATTCTTCATATTTGTTCATTGATGTAGAAATGGAACACTCATTTGAGTTCGTGATTCCCGTTGAAGATAGAATTAAAGGTAGACTTTCACATAAGTGCTCCCTTCAGAAACTTGACTATGTTCGAGAGATGTTAGATGATGTTCACCAAAAAATGCTCATGGAATCTTGTTTTGGACAAATATAAATGAAGCGTATACCTTTTTCAGCCAAACTAATCCACCAGCTTGTAATGAAGATGATTGTGACAAAAAAAAATGAGATCTGGTTTTCAATTGGTGGTAAGCCAACAAGATTTTCATTATACGAGTTCACATTGATAATGGGATTGAGATCTAGTGAGGAGCCTTCATTGGAGCCCCATATTGTAAATAATGATAGACTGGTGAAAAAACACTTTAAAAAGTGTAAGAAATGCATAACTGTTTACAATTTGAAGGAAGCAATTGAAAATTGCAAGGTATGCATGGAAGATAAGTACAAGATTGGGTTTGTATATATTTTGGAAACGGTATTACTGTCCAAAGAAAATTACACATACTTAAATTTAGAACACTTTTTAATGGTTGATAGTTAGAGGCTTTTAATAGTTGTCCTTAGGGAAGAAAGGCTTTTGCCCTCACAATTGATGTATTCATGAGAGACTGAAGGTTCTTGGTGAATTCATACTTGGTAAATAATGAGAAATATCCATATTCAGTTTATGGATTTCCACTCGCGTTACAAATAATGCTTTTAAAATTACAATTTATTATTCATTCTATTTACATTGTAATATTGTGAGTCTTATGCAGATTTTGGCTTATGAAACCATACCACCTATTGGACGGAGATATGCTAACAATTTTGAGGAGGCTGACCTCTCAACGATACGTCGATAGAATTTTTCTGAAATGCCTAACTCCAAGAAGTACAAATCTGGAGGAACCAAATGTAGGTATATTTTAAATGTAGATTAAACTATATTGTATACTTTCTGAAAACTAACCGTACTTCTCATTTTTTATATAGATTGTTGTTCATTACACACTCAAGCTTATGCTGGAAAAGGCTTCTAAAGCATATTGGATGGAGATCCATCCATTCAATGATGAAGTAGATGATCCAACAATTGATATCTTTGTGGATAATGTAAATGGAGCGAATTTGTCCATTCGTGCTGACTTTCCTCAACAAACTTGTCAGTCTCCTAATACCTCTACATCTCCTCGGGATCCATCTTCCTTTTGTAGGCCGCCTACTTCTACAAATGCTCATACATTTATCTAAGACCGTCTACATAATATTTGTCTCTTTTCTCCATCTAGAGATGAGTTCGTTGAGGATTTAAGGATACAATTAATACATATAGCAGATACTTTAGATAGGAAAAATGAAAGGCAAATAGAGGAGACGCATTCTTACATAGATCGAAAGTTTGATTGTGTTGCATCTTTGTGTACACAAATTGACGAGAAGGTATAATCTGTTGTGCACTAGATTAAGAATTCTAACCCGTCGACCCCTTACATATATCACTCTCCTCCTTGTGGTGGATTTATGAATACTGGAGAGAAATGTGTTGATGTGAATGAGGATCAAATTCCTGTAGTAGTGGAATATGATGAAAATTAAGATGGCAATGAGCAAAGACAAGAAAGTGATGACTTGTTGGTAAATGAACTAACTTCTATAAACAAGAAATTGATGTGAATGAGGATCCAATTCTTGTAGAAGTGAAAAATGAGCAAGGACAAGTAATAAACAGTTTGAATAATGATCAAACTCATGTAAAGTCTGTCCTTGTAGTGGTAGAAGACGAGTATGTTGACTCAAGTCAGAATGGACGCGGGATGAGAATTAAGAAAATGTCACTTGTTCTTCAATCTCCTTATAAGAAGGAATCTTGACAATATCAACGTATTTGACCCATTTCAAGAGCTTGATCCGGCAAAGGCGGATGACTTAGAGAATTGGTTGGTTAATGCACGTGACAGGTAACTATTCTTAGTGTAATTGCTTTTGTGAAATTACAACATACATGTTCTTATGTTATTTGTTGCATGTAGTGAACATGTGAAAATGATATTGTTTACAA
This sequence comes from Fraxinus xanthoxyloides, assembly GCA_903798325.1. Classification (NCBI taxonomy): domain Eukaryota; kingdom Viridiplantae; phylum Streptophyta; class Magnoliopsida; order Lamiales; family Oleaceae; genus Fraxinus; species Fraxinus xanthoxyloides. The sequence goes on from CAIGRL010216894.1 coordinate 4,131, forward strand.
AGCCAAAACTTATTTTTGAAGATATTCAGAAGCAATATGGATGGCTTAGTGGTGATGTAATTGTTTAACATTCTATATTTTTCTACTACTTCATTTAATTCTTAATAGTTGTATACATTTGCAACACATTGACATATCATCTATATTTTGCTCCTACTTCATTTTATTCTAAGTAGTTGTTTACATTTGCAGCACATTGACATAACATTGTACTTGATGAGGGCGCGAATGGAGATACATCCTAATGTGTTTGTACAAGATTATGCAATTTTAGATTGTACTTTTACCAACATATGCAATAAGAGATTTGAAGATTTTGAGTTGCAAACGAAAGAAAAAAGGCCAATACAGGACTTCTAATGGTTGAAAAATATGTCAAAATACATATATGGTAAAAGTCTAGAGAGGAGCAAGTGATGAGATTCTTGTACGTCATTGTATATTCCCTGAAAGTGGAAATGAAGTTTCATTGGCGTCGTCATGCAGATGTTCCACAACAAAACAATGCATAAGCTATCCATATTTAGCCTTCTTTATATTTTCATTGATCTGATACTAAATATGTTGTATTTATTATTGCAAATATCTTTGTAGGGGAGAATGCGGAATATACACTATCAAGTTTATAGAACTTCAGCAGGATTAGACGTGCAACTTATATTTAATTATATGATTGACTGTTGAAGGAAGAACTATCTAGTGAAGTTTTTGCTATGCATCACAATCTATCAAAAACCATCATAATCTATCCACAATTTTAGGATTCAATTCGAAAAAAACAAGTCCCATAATCCGTTTACTAGTCCGAGCATTTTTGCAAGTCGGACAATTATGGCCCCTCTAACCACACCTACTACATTTACGAGTTTTTTTCCTCCCATCTTGATGGAATTCGATTAAAAAAGGGTGGTAACACCTTAGTTTAATTGGAGATTTTCCAGTCAGCCTCATTTGCCACTGGATATATACATTCAACATATGCTTGTTTCCAACTAGTACTACTATAATAAGGCAAGCACAAACTGCAACAACATGTTCCCTTAAACTTCATTGCATCAAGAGCATGTTTACAAGGAAGATTTTCCAAATAAAATTCTCTACAAATACAAATTCTTGCCTCTAAGTTAATAATATGCATTTCATTTTCAACACCCATATGTAACTCGTACTCATTTATTGGTACCACTATCAGCCCATTTGCATCATCATACTTTGTACGCATTTTATCCTCATTATGTGGGGTTAGAGTAGATACACATTTTTCAGCCCCAATGTGTCTCTCGTAAAACCATTTCTGTAAAGTCTTTCTGATTTGCTCAACCATAACAAGTATTGAAAACTCACGAGCATTCTTGAATAACGAGTTCAAAAATTCTACATTTTTAGTCGTCATAATATTGTAACGAATTCCTTTAAAATGTGCTCGAGACCAAAATTCATACCCAACTTTCTTTTCTAGGTATTCTCCAACTACCGAACATTTACGATATAGACTTGCCATTGATTTTTCAAAAATCAAACTATACTCTTTTGTTGTTGGCATGAACAATGGCAGAATATCAATCCTATGATAATTGCCACATGCAATATACATTATGTGCATTAGAATAAACAATCTTTATAGCTTTATGAATGCTATCCTTACTATCAGAAATAAAAACAAGCCCTTTCAGCATACCTATTATCTGAAACAACTTATTGAAGAACCAAGTCCACGATGTGTCATTTTCGAAATCAACAATGTCAAATGTGAGAGGATATATCTGAAATTTTTCATCTTGACACGTGGCAACAAAGCAATGTACCTCGAAATTTATATTTGAGAAATGTTCCATCCACAGAAATGACATGTCTCATTGATGAGTGAAAACTGCGTATGCTTGGTCCTAAGGTTATGAAAAAGTATTTGAAACGATTCTCATTATCAACCTCAATGAACGTCACTGTACCGGGATTATTCTTATTTAGAATATTGCAATATTTGGCCAATCTATCATAACTAAGTTCAAGTAAATCCCTTAATAGCTCTAAAGCACATTCTCTAACCATTCACGCCTCATAATAATTTATATCTATGCCAAACTCCCGATGAATATCATTTTAAATGTTTAAAGGTCAGTATATAACGTTGGGATCCTCAAACTTCGACATGATGTGTTTTCCAATCATCCAACAACTAGCTTGTCTATGGTCTTTATGGCAAACATCTAGTGAACAATTATGGTAACATAAATACTTTCAAATCTCAAATTCATCACTTTCCTTCAACCACGTTGCCCGTAAATGCCATTTGCGAATTTCCTCAACACAAACTACTACATATGTATTCTTATTTGACTTAGTAACCTTAAGTTCAAAAGAGTTTCTTAAAGCAAGCATTTGTAGTGAAGTCTAGAGATTTTTCTTCTTGCGAAAAACTTGTTTAATGTGTACATCATCGGCGTCAGGAATCTTAACTGATGTTCCACAAGGATTCAAACAAACAACAACTTGTGAAATGCTAATAATCTCATCTACCAATGTAAACAGTGTATTATGAGTAACATTGTCTTCATTCATCATATGAAAATCATCTTCGTGGTTGTTACGCACTATTTTCACCATATCCCAATAATCATCACTTGTAAAGTTCACACAATCATTGTCACAATTTTGATTAAATGGAGATAACGATTCCATATAATTGTCACTAGGCTTCTCTTTTTACATATTACATTCATCCATATCTTCCACATTATCTACAACAACTTTAGAATTGTATTCATGATTCTCCTGAATATTTACCATATCAAGCTCTATGTCTTTTTTATCATCAACATAACCTTTTTCCACAAGGGTAACACAAATTGGATCTTAGTTATGCAAAGAAAGAAACCAACTAACATCCCTATCGCAATTAATCTTCATTGGTAAAGCTGATAATTTTGCCATACCAGCTACAAGAAATTTCATCTCGATATCATACATGATAAAATCAACCTTAACCGCTTTTTTGACTTCCTCACACAACTGCATATGTGAAATATTTTTTGACACAAAATTATTTGTTGCAATGTCTTGATCATTCTCTACCCATTTCCAAATCCATCAACCTTGATCACTCTTTTCAAATTCAACAAAATAACAAATGACCATCATTACACTAGAGTCCATATCTGCAATTCATCAAAATATATGTAATATATTATTCTATTAATTATCAAAATCGAATACTATAAAATAGAGTTTCAATAATAAACAAAAGGAAACCAATATTATTACATAACATATTTAAATTAGATAAAAAAAAAGGGCATTTTAGTTTAAAACGTGTATTTACCATTTAAATTTGTTTAAAATAATATAATGCTATAAAAGAATTGAGAAATGACTACTTTGCAAACAACTAAATTAATACCACCATTATCAAATTATAATAGCACTCAGTAAAAAAGGCACCATTCCGTTTTTATATTTCACAACAAATTTTACTTACTCAATTTATTTTTCATAATATACAACTAGAAAAAAAAACTAGAAATCGTTAAGTTTCAAATAATAAAGCATACCCTCAATTGTTTGAAATCGATTTTTGTTCACCCCTTCCAAAATTTGCAGTATTTGATCTGTCCTTGGTTCAAATAAAGAAATTTTAGAGTGTAGATAATGTATATAAAGAAGAAGAAAGTTGGATTTGAATGTGAGTCTACTATGGTGAAAGTGGGTTTGAAAACGTTAGAATGAAGAAGGATTTAGTATGTTTAGGGATGTGGTAAATATTGAACTCAAAAGTGGACATTTTAGTCATTTCGATTTTAGGGTATTTAATACTTTTAATATATGATCTAATAGACTACAGACTCCTTGAACAATAAGTATTGATATAGGCTACTAGGCTTTTTAAGCAAATCCCCATTTGTTGTGTTCTATTACTGTATAATGTATACTTAGTTATTTGAATAGATATTTTATTCTGTTATCTGTATAGATGCTACTTCTATTTTATTTCAATCATGCTACACTTACATACTTGGTACACAACCCTCTTACATGTTTGGGTCCCATTGTGGACCCCACACAGATGTGAGATGGTTGTGTACCAAGTGTGTATAAGTAGAATTATTGATTTTATTTTGTTAGTATTTCTATTTCTTAGCTTTCTATTTGTCAGATATGCATAATTAGTTAGGACACTCTTCTATATATTTCTAGCTACACATTCATTGAAAGTGAGAGAATTGAATGAGAAGAAATTGACTCTCTCCCTATACCATCATCTAATATACCTCATTCACCTCGTGTCCTCTGCAAGTCCACTAGAATTAAAAGAGCACCTCTGTTCTTATAGGAATACCACTGCCAACAGACTACCACATGTCAACCTCTCCAGTCCTCTCTTAAGACAGATCATGAGTTGCAGGTAATGCTTTTTCCCTCTCCAATACTCTTTCTTATCATAAATTAACACCCCATTTCAAAGCTTTCTAGTCATCCATTTGCACACATTCTAAACCTAACACTTATCATGAAGCTGTGAACAATCCTAGTTGGTGTAAAGCTATGAGCTTAGAGATATAAGCCCTTGAGTTAAATAAGACTTTGGATTCTCAATGATCTTCCAATGGGAAAAGTCGTAATCGGGGTGCAAATATGTTTATAAATTGAAGTACCACTCTGATGGTAGCATTAAAAGGCACAAGACAAGACTTGTGGCTAAAGAATATACACAAAGGGAAGGGATAGAGTACAATGAGACATTCTCTCCGATCGCAAAATTGGTCACGGACAGATGCATCTTAGTTATAGCTGAAGTTAAAGGTTGGTATTTGAAACAAGTTGATGTAAGTAATGCTTTCCTACATGGTGTCTTACATGAAGAAGTTTACATGAAAAGACCACCTGGCTACACAAAAAAGACTCCCAGTCAAGTTTGCAAAACTTTGAAAAGCACGTATGGCCTGAAGTAGGGACAGACGCATAATTTCAAAGTTAGGGGGGCAAAATCGAATTTGCAAAGAAATTGAGAAAGATTTTACAATCGAAAATTTATGTTCAAAAAAATATACCCCATGTAATTTTGCATCCGAAAATTTACATAGAATATGACTTTTTCGAATGTAAAATTTCCTAATAAAATGATGAAAATTACATTGAGAAATTTTGATCACAAAAATAATAAATGCTAATGAAAGAATTGAATTTTTTTTAAAAAAATACGAGTTATATGTTTTTTTTAAGATTCATGTTTAACGTATTTTTAACTATTTTCGGTATCTGTTTGAACTATTTGATATACTCATAGTGTAGTTCTTGAAATAAGTTTCGAAATGACAAAAGAAATTTATAGATTCGATTAGCGTACGATCGTCGGAAAATTTTTAAAATTAGTATANTCGGAAAATTTTTAAAATTAGTATATTATCGAAATTCAAATTTATTTTGATTTTGCCCCTGTTTGGTGATAATTAAAATCAAATTTTTAGTAAATCTTGATGAAAGTTAAACAGTTATAGATTATATGAAATATGTTATTAAAATTAATTGTCAACTTTTATTTAGATTAGAATTTTTAGATTTCAATTGATACCAAACATGATTTTATAAAAATAAAAATTCTCAAAAGTTGGAGGGGCACGTGTCCCCCAGGACCCCCCTGGGTCCGCCCATGGCCTGAAACAAGCTTCACGGCAATGGTATTCCACATTTTCTACAGCTCTCGTACAATTCAGTTTCTTCCAGTTAAAAGCATATTATTGTTTATTCACTATGCCCACGGATTTTTTTTTCACAGCTTTACTCGTTTATGTAGATGATATAGTGGTAGCTAGTTCTAGTTTGGAACACATCGATTTTTTGCAAAAACTCCTCGGCACTCAATTTAAGATTAAAGCACTAGGTGATTTGAAGTACTCTCTGGGCATTGAAGTTGCACGATCAAACAAAGAGATTTATATCTGTTAACGCAAATATACCTTCGATTTACTAGCTGATTCTGGGTTTCTTGGGGTTAAACCATTTAAACTCCCCATGGATCAACTTTGAAACTAAGGACTCAGGAAAGGCTCTACCTGATCCAACTGTTTACCGTAGATTGACTGGGAAATGGATGTATTCCGTCTCTTATGATACCCAACATCTGTTGTGCCCTTTAAAACCTTAGTCAATTTATGGAAGTCCCTTCTCACACACATCTTCATACACTCCACAAAGTGCTCAGGTATCTCAAATTGGCACTGGGTCAAGGTCTCCTATTTTCCTTTTCATCTTCGCTGATCCTTCGTGCATTTTGTGATTATGACTGGACTACATGCCTTGATTCCCAGAGGTCAGTCGCTGGTTATTGCATTTTCCTTGGGGATTCACTAGTTTCTTAGAAGTCCAAGAAACAAACTGTGGTATCAAGATCATCTGCCGAAGCACAGTATAGGTCGATGGCTAGCACCTGTTGTGAGATCACTTGGCTGAAATACATTTTACAGGATTTGCAGATTTCTCATCCTCAGTCAGTTCCATTCCATTGTGATAACCAAGCAGCATTACATATTACCTCCAATCCAATCTTTCAAGGACTAAACATGTCGAGTTGGATTACCATTTAATTTAAGATCAGATTGAGGCCGATTTTATCTCCACATCTGATGTCCACACTCAATCCTAGCTTGTTTGTATAGATACTTTATTATGTTAGCTATATAGATGGCGTTTCTATTTTATTCTATTAGGACCCGTTCTCTTTGCTGTTTTCAAGGCCTCTTCTGTTTTCAATTTTTCAAAACAGTGAAAACGCGTTCTCTTTCCTATTTTCAAAATTGCATTTTTGAAAGCAAAAAAAATTTTGTACGCAAAGCTCAAAACGACCAAAATGTCGTTTTGAGTATTTTCAAGCCAAAAACTCAAAAATGTTGAAAACACCCGATGAACACAATTTTTCAAACATGCAAAAAAATGTCAAAAAGCACCGGAAAAAGAATTATGGAAAACAAATTTCTAATTCTTGAAACAATTTTTCAAAATGTCAAAAAGAACACATTTTCAACAATCTCAAACTGCACACTGAAAACACAAAATCCAAAATGAATTCAAAATTTAAAACACAAAACTGAAACACGAAGAGAACGACCCCTTAGCCTTTTTGTTTGTTAGCTTTCTGTTAGCCAGGTGTGCATAATTAGTTAGGACCCTCTTCTACATATTTGTAGCTAAGCATTCATTGAAAGTGAGAGAATTGAATGAGAAGAAATTCAGCCACACTCTTTTCCTGTTATCTGTTTCCTCTCTTTTTTAAGCATTCTAGTATCATCTCCTTTCATCATCAATCACTTACACGTTCTCTCTTGATTTTCAGGACTTTCACTGAAATCCCAAGAACTAACGGCTATATCTCTATTGCAGCTTTGTTACATACGCTGCTCGATCTTGCTACTTTAGCTACAACTGGTTGGGTCATTTGTATGATTCGTTTTAATTTAAATTCCAGTTACATGGATGACAAAGACACTTTTGCTCTTTAGAAAGTGTTTGGTAGAAATTAAAATCGGATTAAAATTGAAAAACTAGCCGTTATTGTTGACTTTTATTAGACGGGTGGGACCCAATAATAACTATATTTTCAATTTTAATTGGATTTTAAGTCATACCAAACAGACCCTTAATATATAGTAAGTCTTCCAATTTTAGGAATTCAAATGTGTTTTCTTCTTCTATGTTAATAGTTAATACATAAATATTTCATTCTTGTACACATATGAGGGCCTACTTTAAAGTTTCTCCAACAAATGACTTAAGCATGTTTTGCTACACTTGAAAAGTATACTTATAGGTAAATTAAAATAGATTTTATAATAAGTAACAATTGGTGAAAATTGAAAATAATTAAGGTTCTTATTGTGGCAGTTAGATGAGTTTTCGAAGTAAATAGCTTTTATTACTTTTACTTCCAAGTAAATTTTACTTTTTTATTATTGGCCAAACATGCTCTTATTAGGTTAATTAACGAGTGTGAGACACGTAAACAACTATAAATTACTTCTTTTTGGAATTCAGGGGTGAGATTTGCATGAAGTTTGTGATACTTCTCCCTTTTCCTTCTTGATGTAGGTTATAGCTTGTGCTTTATTATCTCTAGCTATTCATCCGTCGACGATGCATCATACTTTTAACCGTATTTGCTGGGCTTTCTGTGTGTACTTGGAAGCTGTTTCAGTTCTCCCTCAACTTCACCTCATGCAAAACATAAAGGTAAAATAGGTCTTGTATAAGATCCACATGACTTTTCATGTGTTCATCCTAATCGTTTTATGTATCGTATCGTCTCACATTTGATAGATTGTTGAGCCATTCACCGCTCATTGGGTACTCTAGGTAGATTATGTTGTATACTGTCTATGTGATAAGTATTATATACTTGTTTTTCTTCATTTTTTTGGGACGTCGACACCCATCGTCGCCACTTTCATTTGGGACTCGATTTGACATTTAGATGGATATAGCATTGTTAGTTTTGAAGTAAACGAGCAAACATACAAGCATGTTCTTCTTGTTGTTTGGTCATTGCCTTCCTTGTACTTCCCTTATAGGAGTTACTTGCCATGAATGCAGGTAGTTGTTACTGAGGGACGTTTATTAACAGTTTTAGGTCATGGATTATGGCCTTCCTCGGTTCTCCTTTCAGAACTTGTCCAAACTTTTATTCTGACCCGTTTCTGCTATTAGCATATCAAGAGGTAGGCTCTGAAATTTTTATCGCACTGAAGTTATTCTTATATGTTATGGCTATTAAGTATTGCTTCTGATTAATTTTTTTATTTTTTTGACAAATGTATTTAGCTTTTCACAAGTTACTTTACACTTTATTTTGGGTTCAACATACTTTTTACTTTTTAAGCTCAGCCAAACTCGTAATATCTCAAAGAGTGATAACAAAAACCATCTTTCTTTATTTATGTTCGCAGTCTTCTTGGTGGTCATCTTGTACTGTGTCTTCCTTCAGGCGTCGTGTGACTTACTAGGCTTTGTAAACGAACGAACCTTTATCAACGAACGATTTAGCAATCAATTATGGGATAGTGGAGAATTGCATGTAGGATTAGAGATGCATATTGGTTTTGGCACACATTGAGTTGTTCTCCAGGCATCAGTGTTACCCTATATTATGGTTACTAGGTCTTAAGATGGTTTTTGTAATGCATATAGAGATTTATAACTATGGTTCTCCTCGTTCTACAGAAGAAACGCGCTAAACAGTTAGTTTTTTTTTTCCTTTTTGGGCCCTTAATTTTAGCTGAAAATGAGTGCAAATTGTTGAATCGTATAGGTATGTGACAATTTAAGATTCTAGTCGGAGCTTTGTCCATTTTCTAGGCCTAACTTCAGCATTGAAGTGCATTCGGTTAATCACGACTCCAATTCTTTAGTGGCCGAGCAATCTGTGTATGTATGACTGAACAATAAAAAAAAAAAAAATACTCAATCAGGATCTAAGACAGAACTTGTTCTCAAACAAATTCAGTTTTTTTTTTTTTTTTTTTTTTATTTTTTTTTCTT
>CAIGRL010216924.1:0-13750 GCA_903798325.1 Fraxinus xanthoxyloides
TATGATCTAAATCTTAAACTCACCCCTCAATTTGTAAGAGACTCATAATCATCAAATTAGTGATCAATTAAATCAATGTATTAAAGTCACAGTAAAACCAACACATATATGAATAAATCACAAAAACCTTGAATAAAAAAATAAAGGATCACAAGTTGATTACATTGTTTGCCCTAATATGAAAATTAGTTACTCTTAATGTGAAGATAAACACAAGAAATAGAAAATAATTTAATCTTGCACCAAGATCTTCTTCATCTTCCAATCAATGCTTCAAACTTGAATTTCATGATATTTTTCTTGGGATTGTGTTCTTCGATCTCTCGTGTATATTTGTTTCCTTAATGTGTGGAATCCTTCAAATTTCTTCATTTCTTCAATTTATACTCCCCATGTTATCCCCAAATTTGAAGTTTTTCTAGGTTTTTGCGCCCCAAAGCAACATAACCCTAATATTTATAGCACAGCACTTAGGCACCGTGATGAAGCTCCAAGTAGTGCCTAAGCGCTATGAGGAAAAATTTTGCTTTCTCGGTCAGCACAACGCCTGTACGCTTAATTATTGTACTTTTTCTCTTTTTCGATGCTTGGGCGCTTCGAGTATGGAGTCTAGACACCATTTTGCTGCTTCTTTTTATTGACTTTGTCTTGTTTGTAAACTTCAAGATTTAACACCACCTCACCATATCTTTAAAACAATACTAGCAAACACATAAAAAATGTACTATAATTATAAAATTTGGCTTACCATTAAGTTCAATTTGTATAAAACTCGTGAGTAAAAAGCACACTCGTCAAATACCCTCAAACTTAACGATTTGCTAATCCTCAAGCAAACATAAAGAAAAAGAAAATAAAAAAAAAAAGAACACACAAACATAAATGTAGTCAGATAGCTTGTAATTTAACTCAGTTTTGTGAACATTATATCACATTTACTAATGACTTCAAAATCACAATACAAGAGCCAAACTTCCACTTATCCTATGCAAAACGGATATGTGTGTGAAGAATCAAGTGTAACACCGTACATTCACAAGTTGGTTCAATTACCAACCCTCAATGGACAATTCTTTCCTTTCCTCGCTCGTGAGATTCACACACACCCCGAACTTGTTTTTTTTTTTCATTCTCTCACCATGGTGTAATTCTAAAGTTTGGTGTTACTTATCCCTTACACCCCTCTAATTTGGTTTCGTTCAACCGTCAAGAATTTGTTCATTTGATGATTCTCCCAATTCACAAGTGCTTCAACAAACTAGTTTATACTAAGTGATTCAAACCTACTAGTTATCAAGGCCCCCAATAGTGAATTCTTACTTGCACTCTTGCATAAAGTTTATATCTCTTTATGTTTTATTTTTAGCTAAATATTGAACTCGCCCATTTTTCTCTTCTTAACCCATGTAACGAGCTTTTAGTTCGTAACTCCTCGACTTTTGAATACCAAAGGGTATCAAAATTCAAGATACCCCTACAAACTTACTAACTCAAGTTAAAAAGGTGTCGACGTAAGGCATAAGCTTAATAAGTGCAATGCTTATTCTCTATAAAAGAAAAGCAAAATTTGCAGGGGTTAGATCCCTAACATTTGGTCATCACCAATCTTATACTAGAAAGCCAAAGGCACCATACAGTTTTTTTTTTCATGCATGGAATCACTACAATCTTAAATCACGTCTTTCACCGGTTAGAACACCCCCAAATTGTTATGTATACGGGTCAAATGATGTTGTGAATCATGTGTTAAGGGGTTTAACACCTAAGTAATCTATTTAGCCTATGTATATGAACCTTACTGTTCCTGTACGACACTATACTTAATTATCATGCATAATCATTGTCACGTTTCTATGGATAAACAGAAAATTAAACTCAAGTACATGATCCATCCACCATCCACAAATTAATACAAGCTCTCAAATTTATTCATCCTAGTCGATAAAGCTATCTAACTCACACAATCACACAATATTATTATTCTATAATAATTTTTTTAAGTGACCACTAAGCATCTCTAGTGCTGCTGCCATCAGTGTCTTGTCGAGGTGGGTTAGGATCTTCAGTATGATTAGGTAGTAGAAGAGGTTGAGGGAATGTTCTGTCAGCATATATCAACTCCAAAACCGCGTTGAACTCCTTTTGATAATGGAATTGCTCGTACATTTGTATTTTGCATCAGGTTCATCTTCAGTTGCACGACGTGAATTTGAGTGGCAAGGTCAGTATTGAGGTCACCGGCTGAGGTTGGGCGACGCAATCAGGACAGTCGTTCTTCTATCATAGGGGTGGTGCACTAGTAGAGCTCGACTGGCTCATGAATTTCCAACTCCTGTCCCAGTGTAATTACCAGTTTCGGAATGAGAACCTCTTCCGATGGCTGTGTTACAACCTCACTTCACAAACAAAGCTCATAAATTAACGATAGGTGCCCCCAAACCACCTGTAGTCGATCCTCTCAAAGTGTGTATGATGTTGCTATGGATAACCTTTCCAACATCAATTGACAGGCCGGTCTGAATAGCATAATTGAGGGTCGTACACTCCTTGGTCACCTCGCTTAAATTTCTTCTAGGTATGAGTTTAGCCGAAATGAAATGATGTCAGGCCTTACACCATGAAGTCATACATGAGGCAGGGAAACCTCTTCGTTACACACCAACTAATGGCCACAAAGGATAAGATACGACGGTTCATATTTCACTTTGTCATTTTTTTTTTCGATGTCTTCTCAAATGTTCCTCCTTTTCACACGCAGGTCAACACAATAAGAAAGAGTACGTGAAGCCTAACATGCTCCAATTGAGGAGCCTGGGGAAAGCCTAGAAAAAGAAGCCAATGGGCAGCGGGTCGTCTACTTACAAGAACCAGTAAGATGAGCTGGCTCATATGTCAAAACTGAACCCACGGCCATCCCGGAGAAGAAAGGGAAGAAAGAAAAGGGGTTTGATGATAACGGTAAGGAGGTGGAAGTTCCCTTGGAAAGGCCCCCAAAAAGAAAGTTGGTATTATCGATGGCATGACCCTTCCCCGAAGCACCAAATGACCATTTCCTCAGTGAAAGTTGTGGAGGTAGATGATGAGGATGAGTGGGGCTAATTTAGTAAGGAAAAGGCGAGGCAAGGGTGCAAGCAGATAAAATTGCCTCTACTGTTATGAAGATGCTTCCTGCTGAGGTCCAAGGGGAAGCGAGGATCTAGAACAAGTATTAGACGGATAAGTATGACTCACACGCTGAGACTTGTGATGCAATAGACTTGATGGAGGCTGGGCTTGCCATGCAGGCTCGTTCTCAGAGCTTCTTCCTCAATGCTCAAATGGAAGCTAGGAGATTGCAGGGCTTAATAAAGACTACCTTCAACGAGCCCAAGATGCATAATTTGCCTTGATTAAGGTCCAAGGCTCTTCTGCTAATAAAACCGCTGAAGCCTTCAAGTTGAAGTACGCCAAGGCAGAGTCGAAGGTTGAAATGCTTTCTAAGAAGAATGAGGAACTAAAGAAGGAAACCCATCTCTGCAAAGTTGAGGTGAATGATTTAACGAAGATGGTCGAGAATTCTTATAATCTTCAAAAGATTGGAGGCTGCTAACAAAAAGAAGGGAGAGCTGAAGGCTCGTGTTGCTAAGCTTAATGCTAAAATCTCCAATTTTCATGAGCAACTAAAGAGGTCCGAAGAGGCCGTGGTGAATAATTATGTTTCCCATTTCACGAAACTGCTAAATATGATGGGCTCGACATATATTGGCGGGGGTGGCGTATAATGAGGTGTTCTCTAGGCTTTTCGAGCTCCATCCTCAATTCGACTTGGCTGTTGTAAAGGGAGAGTTCTTTCCTACTGAGCCTTCTACTCCTACCAATGAAGTTAAGGATTCGGTGGAAGAGGTTGACGCCACCGAAGGAGAAATTCAACAGGGTGAAGCTACCTCTTAAGATAGGCCTTATTGTTGTGTACTTCCAATGGTTTCACTCTTTACTTGTAATTGCATTTTGATTTAATGTAAATGAATTTGTCATTATTTGTTAGACACTTGATGTACGAGTTAGTTACGCTTAAAACATGGAGTTCGTATTATGAGCTCGCTATACTTGGATTTGGTTAATCTAACGGACTCGTCGTATTTTAACCTCACAATGAGTTCGCAACATATAACATGGGCCAGCCATAATAAATCTAGTGGGCTCGCCATAATCAATCTTCTGCTGAGTAATCACAAACGAGCTTGTCATACTTTTAAAACATCAAGTATGTAGTACGGGCTCGCCATGATTAACCTTTAGGTTAATAAGCGTAACGCGTGAGCTTGTCAATCGTTAAACTAGTAATTAATGGGCTCGCCACACCTTAAATCATTAAAGGAGGGTATGAGCTTATCATTCTTAACGCAATTTATGAGCTTGTCATAGTCAATGAGTTTATGAAGGTACAGGCTCGCTGCATTTTAAGAGCAAATTCATTACATGGGCTTGCCATATTCAAACACATGAGCTTGTCATAAAAGAAAAAAGGCATATACATTAATCATAAGCGGCATACGCTTTGAGTGGAGTTTTACTGATAATACATCCGAAAGTGTTCAGCATTCCAGGGATGGGATTACACCTTCCCATCCAGATTTTCAATCAAAAAGGTTCCTAGCTTGACCTCTTTGGAAATGCGGTAAAGGCCTTCCCAATTTGAACACGACGTACCTATACCAAGCTCTTAAAAAGACAAAAACACCCTCTTGAGCACCAGATCGCCTCTCCTAAATGACTTACGCTTGACTTTGGCGTTGTAGTACTGTGTCATCTTTCTTTGGTAAGAGGCCAGCTTGATTTGTGAAGTCTCTCTCCTTTCTTCAAGGAAATTGAGCTCACATCGCCTTATATTATCGTTCGAGATCTCATTGAATTACAGGCAATGGAGTGAGGAGAGACCCATCTCAATGGGGCTCATAGCCTCCGCACCATATGCCATGGAAAAAGAGGTCTTTCCTGTCGTGGTTCGGCTGGTGGTGCGTATTGCCCACAACACTTGGGAGAGTTCGTCCACCCATGTCCCCTTTGATGCATCCAGTTTCTTTTTCAGGAGATGTTTTATAGTTTTATTAACTACCAGGACCTGGTCATTTTCTTGGGGGTGATAAGGAGAGGAGAAGTGCTTTTTGATGCCTAGTTGGCAAAGGTCTCGGAGCTTCTTATTGTCGACCTGCCACCCATTATCTGTGACTATTGAGTGGGAAATTTCTAACTGACATACGATGTTTTTCCATATGAATTTAGAGGTGTGTGTCTTGGTGATTTTAGCCAATGGCTTAGTTTCGACCCATTTGGTGAAGTAATTGATAGCGACGATTGCATAATTCACACCTCATTTTCCATTTAGCATGGGTCATATCAGATCGACCCCCACTTGGCAAAAGGCCAAGGGATGGATACCACTCTTAGGACGGTTGTCTTTGAATGGTGAAAAAACGCTGGCACTTATCACATTGCTTCATAAAATGTATCGCATCTTTCTTTAAGGTCGGCCAATAATACCTTTGCCTTAGTACTTTGTGTGCCAATGCTAGGCCTTTTGTGTGGTTGCTATAGATCCCTTCATAAATTTCTCTCAACACATTATCTGCATCATCTCCTCCAGTGCATCGCATGAGAGGGGATGAGAACCCCCTTTTGTAGAGGACCTCATCTTGCAGTACATAATGGACGGCCCTACGTCTGAGCTTACGAGCCTCTTCTTTATTTTTTGACAGGATGTAGTCCTTGAGGTAGGCTATAATGGGTCGCATCCATTGTGCAGTTATTCCGACTCACATCATTTCGTCCACTTTGGCCGTGGAGGATCTAGAAAGATATTCAACAAGCATAAACTTAAGCAATTCTGAGTTTTACTACTTGCTAATTTTGCCAAGGCGTCTGCGTACAGATTTTATGCCCTTGGGATCTGAGTCAGTTCGAACTTCTCAAAACAATGGATCAGTTCCATAACCTTCTTCAGGTATGTCACCATGCCTTTGTCCTTAGCCGCGAAGCTGTCGTTGACTCAGCTTACAACAAGTTGAGAGTCACTTCGGAATACCAGGCTTTTTACTTGCATTTCTCTGGCTAGTCTGAGGCTTGCTAGAAGCGCTTCGTACTCAGCAGTGTTGTTAGAGGATTTGAACTGAACCTCACCGCATAATTGAGTTTGTGGCCCTCATGGCTTTCCAGTAGTATTCCAGCCTCTGACCCAGTTTCTCCAGCTGACCCATCTACATATAGCTTCTAAGTTGGTGGGTCTCTTGGTTCCATAATAACATTGATATCGGTTGCCTCTGTAAATTCGACAACAAAATCCATCATTGCTTGTCCTTTTATCGAAGTTCTGGGCTAGTATGAAATGTCAAATTCACTCAACTCCACGGCCCATTTCATTAGCCTTCCTGACGCGTCTAGTTTTTGGAGCACTTGTTTGAGTGGAAGGCTTGTTAGAACTCGTATACTGTAAACTTGAAAGTAAGGCCTCAGCTACCTTAAAGAAACCATAAGGGACAAGGTGAGCTTTTCCACGTCTGTGTAACATGTTTCCGCCGATAAGAGAGCATTGCTCATATAGTAGATAGGTGGTTGTGTGTGGTCTTCCTCTCGTACCAATACTAAGCTCATAGCATCGGCGCTAATAGCCAAATATAGCAGTAATGTTTCTCCCTCCTTAAGCTTTGAAAGAAGTGGGCTTACCCCAAGTGCTTCTTCAATCCTTGGAACGCCTCTTCACATTCTTCATTCCATTGAAAGCTTTTCCTTCCCTTTAAAATATTAAAGAAAGGGAGGCATCGGTCCGTAGCCTTAGAAATGAATCGGTTCAGTGCCGCCAGGCGTCTAGTCAAGCATTGTACTTCCTTTGGTTTGCTGGGGGATTTCATGTTTAACAAAGCTTTAATTTTCTCAGGCTTTGCCTCAATGCCTCGTTGATTGACCATGTAGCCCAAGTGCTTTCTAGAAGCAACGCCAAGGGCACACTTCAATGGGTTCAACTTCATGCGATATCTCTTTAAAATCTCAAAAGTGGCTAGCAAATGTTCAATATGGTTCGTCGATTTGAGGCTCTTCACGAGCATATCATCGACGTACACCTCTATAGTCTTGCCTATAAGGTCGGAAAACATCTTGTTAATTAATCATTGGTAGGTTGTTCTGGCATTTTTCTAGCCAAAGGGCATGACTTTATAGCAATAGAGTCCTCGATAGGTGATAAAAGAGGTGTGCTCCTCATCTGATGGATGCATGTGGATCTTGTTATACTTTGAATAGACGTCCATGAAACTCAGTAATTCGTGGCCTGTAGTAGAGTCGACTAGTTGATCAATCCTTAGGAGTGGGAAACTATACTTCAGACAAGCTTGGTTGAGGATGGAGAAGTCTATACAAACCCTCCACTTGCCGTTAGCATTCTTTACTAAAATGGGATTTGATATCCATTTTGGGTTTGTTGCCTCTCCGATGAACCTATTGGATATAAATTTCTGTACTTGTTCCTTTAATGCCGCATATTGCTCTGGGTTCAGGGCTCTCCTCTTTTGCCCGTGAGGAGTGAATTTTCGGTCTACTTTGAGCTGATGGAAAGTGATTCTGTGATTGATGCCCACCATATCTTCGTATTTTCAAGCGAACACATCCAAGTTGACGAGCAGGAAGCCTTTAAACTTGACTTTCACTTCTGGTTCGAGCCCTTTTCCAATCTGCAATGACCTTGTGGGGTCGTTCGAACTTATGGAAAAATGCTCTAACTCTTCCACTAGGGTCGCATGCGAGTTCGATTCCATAATTTTGGGATCCAAATCTACATCGATGATCCCTTTCTCAGGGGCATCCACCATGTTGACGTCTCCCCCTTGTTTAAGGGTTAAACCTTTTCCAGGCACGTCAACCATTCAGTATCTACCAGGACCATGTTTACGCTCCGAGGTTCGAATTTCCTCAAGGAGTTGAGGTAACACTCCCTTGAACCTATCTGGTCGTCTTGTACTATGGCAACTCATTCTTTGGTAGGGAATTTCATACAAAGATGGTGTATAGGTGTTACGGCCTCTAGCTCTTTCAAGGCGGGTCACCCTAAAACTCCATGATAGGCATATCGACGATCTACAATAAAAAACTCCATGAAATGGTGAGCCTTAAATGGGCTTTCTCACATTTTTACTGCCAAAGTGATCTTTTCTCTAGGAACGATGCTATTACCAGTAAAATCGTACAGAGAGGCGGTCATGGGAGCGAGCTCGTGGTCTACCATCATCTTGTCAAAGATGGTTCTGAATAAGATGTTGACGAAACTCCCATTATTTACCAGCATACTTTTCAGGCCATTTCTGACCACAACAACTCATACCACTAATGCGTCACAATGTAGGTAATGAACTCCCATGGCATCCGCTGGGGAAAAGGTGATCGATGGGGTATTCCTAGCACCTCGGCTGTTTTGTTAGTTAAATAACTTGCCACGAGTGGATCTTTCGCTTCTTTTGCATAGTTTCGCAAGGCATTTTTAGAACTTTCTCCTATATGCGGACCACAAATGATGGTATCAATTTCACTGATGGGCATGTTGTCAATGTTGGTTGGAGGCTCTCTCCTGGGTCTTAGGCCTCTTGTCCTGTTCATGTCTTCTTCATGCTCCTTCCAAGGCGATTCGTTTCGATAGTCTCGCTTCGCCACATTGTGTCTAGGCCCTTATCTAAGTGGAGGAGCATTTTTTCGCACACGATGGGTATTTCTATCTTCGGTGCGGGGGCTAATAGGTTCTTCATAATCTGGCCTAGACATGCAATTTTCGGTGCTATGGCTGCTAGTTCGGTAATATGTGCAGTACTGCCTATCTCTAGGCTCTCTATTCTTTCCTTTGCCTCTACCTCTTCCTTTAGGTATATTCGGCTGCCTGTGAATATCAAGTCCAACCACTTCATACACCAAAGAGGGCACAACGTTTAGTGTGGCAGTGGCAAGCACTTGTCTCGAAGTGGAGGCTATGGTGTGTCCTGCCTGGGTCCATTGTTGATCCACCAAATGAGAGACATGCCCCCTCTGTTACCTTTGGGATAATGGGAGTCTCATTGAAGTTCGATTGCGGTGGTCAATCAGTTCCTCGTTGATAATTTTGCTCCTCATCATTTCCACCAGGGCATCAAAAGAGGAGGGATTTTTATTCCGTAGATCTCTCCAAAACAAGATATTCATGTTGATGCATTTTCTTATGGTGGAAAGGGTCTCCCCATCAAACCAGCACGCAATGGGTCATATCGTCCGTGAAACGAGCCAAATAACTCTTCAGGGTTTTCCCTACCTATTGCCTCATATCATGTAGCCTCTGGATGTGAGCTTCTCCTTCCTTGCTTGGCAGATATTGGTTTAGAAAGGCCTTTTTGAAGTCCAGCTAACTTCTGATGCTCTCCGCAGGAATACGGTGATATCAAATTTCTGCAGCCCTTGTTAATGTAAGGTAGAAAGCTCGACATTTTAGCGTTGGTAAAGCCCTTCACAGCGACATTTAGGTTTTGTAGTTGTTGAGGTGTTTCGTCAAATCACATTTTCCTTCGTATTTGGGTATTTTTGGTGGTACAAAATGGCTAGGAAATGGGTGCTTCTTACCTTTTGAGAGAATGGCAAACTCTTGTCATCGTCATCTAGTTCGCACAATTTACAAGGACCATTAGAGTCATTTTCCTCTGCCCGATACCGGGGCTGTGATGTTCCAACTTGGTTTATCGCATTTGGGGCATCCCTTTTTTCCCGCCTATTCCTAGACAGTGGTGGAACCCCTTGAGGCTCGCATTGACTTTTCTCTCGCCCTCTTTAAGCTAGAGGAGGCTGTTGGGACCTATTCCTAGGTCAAAAGGGTCCAATTTTATCAAAGATGCTGGTGCACCTTTGATGTTCATGTTCCTGAGTGTATTCAGGGGGAAAGTTTTCCTCCATTAGCATATCATCGTCGGAACGGCTCATAACATAGTTAGTGGAGGTATCTACCTCCACCTCCCTTTCCACTGGGTTATCATTCACCTCATACATTTGAGGGTATCCCACTGTGTCATTTTCGTCACCTCCTTGGGGGAAAACCATATGTTGAGATGCCTGGGACCCAGCTTGTTGGTGCATTTGCATAAGCAGTTGCTGCATGACAACGTTTTGTTAGGCCATATTTCTCATGTTAGCGGTCATCTCTCCAACTGCTCTCGCCAGTCGTGCAGTGGTACCGCCTCTCCTGTGGCGATGGTGGGGAAGACGCATGTTTATATTCGTGCAGAGGACCTCTTCTTCATAGACCTCCTGTTGCCCATTCTTACCATGTGTTCCTTGTTGGCTTGAACTCATTGTGTTTTCAAACTGTTCCCTTCCGACGATTCTTTCTTCAAGGACCTAACCTTTCTTCAAGGTTCTTCACAAATAACTTTTACCACTATGATGTTCGTGGTTATGGTATCAAAGATTTCTACAAACGACCCCAATTTGTTGACCCTAAAAAATGGATCAATGATGTTGCAACAGATAATGTGAAAATAACGTCTACGTAGGCCGAATCACGATGTATTATTCAGATCAAATCATTAATTTTGTGGATAAATCAATGAAGGGAATGATTCCAGGTGTTTAACCGATTGTTATGTAGTTGTTTGGTTGATAAAAGAGGGTCGGTTTGAGGAGTAAGCTTCAAGTAGAGAGAGTGTCAAGGTTTACTTTAAATGCCTAAACTTACATTACCCTATAATGGTGTTAAGTATCTCATTTTGTACCTAAAATAAGGTGAACGAGGTCACTTGGATGATGGAGCATGTGGTCCCATTGGATCTATTGGCCCCTATTAACATCAATCAATCAGACAATAGCTTTAAATGCTAGGATCCCATATCTTTTAAACCCTAGCTTTGAGATTAGAAAGTGTATACGTGCGAGGCGACGTTGGCAGGGTGTTGTCTTGTCAATTACTTCACCAAAAGATGCTGCTGGGGTCCGGACTATTTTCCTTGATAGGGCCAGGGTCGTGTGATTTCACCTCTACAACAAATGGATCGATTTGCTTTGTTTTCCTGGGAAAAGGTTCTTCCCAATTTGCAAATCAGGGTTGCCCGTACTGGCCCGTGAGACATTGGCCTACCTGCCCACCACGTGGACATTTTTTTTTAAATTATGATTATTCATATGAGTAACAACAGTCCCCGAATTCCAAGTATGGTTATTTATATAATGCATGGACTTGATGAAGTAAGGAAACTGGGGAAAAAAACATCTAGCCCCCTCCATTGGCTGGTGTCAATGATGAGGATTTGAAAGGACAACCCTTATTAACGCAATTAAAATATGTGGCGAGGCTCTTTGGAGTTGGTTGAGGCCCTAACAAAAGAGAATGAGCTGTATAGAGGCAATTGGAACCCTTGACGAGGCCTCTTGGTGAGAGGCGAGGCTCTTACTTATGGGCGTAAACTGTGCGAAAGCGATTGGAAACTCTGTCAGGCCTCTTGGTTCGAGGCAACCCCTTTGAGGCAGACGTTAAGCCTGTCAAACTATCGAGTCCTTCCAACTGGCTTGCTCTGACGATTTTAGCAAAAGTTGATTTCCCATTAACGACAACTGGACATTGTGGCAATTTCTAAAGCTTAAGTCATTAAAAGCTTCTGCGAGAGGCATGTTTTACACAACTAGTATAGTGGAATAGAATGGACCATATTACATGCACATTTACGAGTATAATCGAGGTTTGGAATACGTTTCTCGTACCTGTTTTGCAGCAATGATCCCCGCCCCGCTTATTCGGTTAGGCAGGTAATCCCCGTCTCATTCAAAGGTGGGGCCCCACAGATTTCGAGTTGAATGAATTTTTTTATTATCTTTAATTGCTAAAGATGTTTATAATAGCACTGCACCAGAAATGATCATTTGCAACACTAAAAATGCAACACTCACTAATAAAATGTTGTTAAAGGGTTCATCGCAACATTTTAATAAGTGAATGTTGTCACTAATTAATATAAATGAGCTTTGGCAACTTTTTTAGAAGAATGTTGCAGTAAACCCATTTTTGCAACGTTTATTAAGTGTTGTGGAATGTTTTATTTTTTGCAACTTTTATCAAACGTTGTAAAAAGAAAAATCTTTTGCAACGTTTGTCAAACGTTGCGAAAAGTCTACTTTCACAACGTTCAAAGAAGTTGTAAAAGTAAAATTTTGCAACGTTCAA
Organism: Fraxinus xanthoxyloides; assembly: GCA_903798325.1. Lineage (NCBI taxonomy): Eukaryota > Viridiplantae > Streptophyta > Magnoliopsida > Lamiales > Oleaceae > Fraxinus > Fraxinus xanthoxyloides. The sequence goes on from CAIGRL010216924.1 coordinate 12,188, forward strand.
AAAACATTGCTAAATCTTTTACTTTTGCAACTTTTTTGAACGTTGTGAAAGGTCTCACATTTAGCAACGTTTATTAAATGTTGTAAAAAGTGAGACATTTTATTTTTTACAACGTTTATTGAACGTTGTAAAAAGTTTCAATTGATTAAATTTTTTATAACATTTATTAAATGTTGCGAAAAGTCAATTTCTTCAATGTTTATTAAACATTGTGAAAACTTTTGTATTTTTTAAAATAATACACGGGCTAATAGAAACTTAAGTTAACCGAAACCCTACACTTATTCACGCATCCCTCCATTCATTCCTCTCCTACCCACCACCTATGGACCCTCATTCCTTCGCCTTTTGGCCACCGTGCCCCTCGGACACAACCATCAACAGCCTTACATGAAAATCTTGAAGAATTTGTTGCAAGATTTTTTCAGGACCTGCCTTGCGCTTCAGTTATTTGCATTGGAGGGGAACTACTACTCATCCTTGGGTTACCACTGTGGTAGATTACATAGCTCCAAAATTCAGACAGCTATTGGAGAGGAACTACTACTGGAACTACTACTCATCCTCTGGACATGTCCAAGAGGATACAAAAGAGAGCAGATTATTGTGGTAGAAGAAAAGGATCGGACTTGATAAATGCCTCTGTAAATTTATACAGTAAGTTCCTTTCGAAAAATACATATAACGAATTTTGCTTGTGACTCAGAGGAGACTGCTGCATATTTTCTTTTAAATTTGTTGATTTAAATTAGAGAAATAAATTTTGATCGAATTTTAGTGTATGCCTTGAGCCCCTCCCTTATGGTAAGAAATAAATGTCTGCTTAGTTATGTGCACTTCTGGAGAAATCTTAGGTTGTGGAACCATATTTCACTATCATTATGGAGATCTTTAGTTTATTATTTACAAAATTGTCTGCTTTCTTTTAAAAAAATTGATTAAGCTACAGAGATAAATTGTTGATGGAATTTTAACGTATGCCTTGAACCTCATGTTTATGTTGTAGTAGAAATGGTAAGAAACTGTTTTCTGCTTTGCAGAAGAAAACTTAGTTCATAGTAGCATATTTTATTAGCATTACAATGATGTGATATTTGGTTCATTATTTACCTAACTTTCTGATTTAATTAATTTTATGCTAACTTGTCTTCATGTATCAGAGATATGGAAGATCATAGGCCAGGTGTTTGGAAATATGTGCTTTTGGGAGCCAAACCTCGAACATCTGGATTCCACAGAAGAGGGCCTCTACGAAGAAAAGAAATGTGTTCTACGATTTATCTCGAGTAAAAAATGCTATCTTGATGTTAGATTAGAGGCGTCATCATCTAAAGTGTCTGTTGATGTTGATAGTGTCATGTAGTCAGTTTTCGGAAAAAAATACGTGCAACACGAGATGATGTTGATAAGGTTAAATACTTGAAGAGAAGTCCAATTATTTTGGTTTTGGATTTCAAGGTTCAGGTACACCCAGTTCTTAATGCCTATGTTAAGATGTTTGTCACTGTTCATATTTGTTTTGTCAAGATGTTTGCCATGCTGAATTCACCTGGTACTATTATA
>CAIGRL010216948.1:0-12514 GCA_903798325.1 Fraxinus xanthoxyloides
ATTGGAGAGAGTCTTGGAAGCAAGAAAGAAGGCAAAAACAAGAAGAAAAAGTTGAAGATTCAATCCAATAATTATCTGGGTGATGAAGTTTATCAAATATTTCTATAATTCTTTTCTTTCCATCATGTTAGGCTAGGTTTAATGGTGCAGGGCAATGAACCATGCTATGTAATCTTTAATTTCTAGTTTCGCAATATTTGACAATTAAAACATGTTCTTGAGTTTTGAATGATTTCTATTCCATTAATGTTTCCACAATTATTATGCATGTGATTGTGTGAGTTTAATGATTTATATCTTACATTCGAGAGAAGGGAAATAGATTTGACACAGTATTAATCATCGTAAGGTCCGATATGGGAATAGAGATATACCCCTATACTTTGCGTGAATCTCTAAGTTATCATAAAACTACATGCATTCTTGTGAATTTACATTCGTCATAAAGATATTGTCAGGTGGTTTACATGAAAAGGTCCAACAATTCTCGAGAGAGATTGTTGGATAGGTTAGGATTATTGATTCTTCAAATTATCAAGCATGTTGTCAATATTGTAGAACTATATTAAAAAATGAGCATTGCATGGGGATTCGTGATCCGAGTGCTCGTTTGTTATTCATAAGAAAAATTCAATTTGCAATTGATCATCTATTTGCATTTAGTTGGTAAATTTAGTTTAAATTGCACATATAATTATAGTTTAGTTATAAATCTTGACAATCATTCTAAATCTCATAGATTCGGTTAAGGTTTCGGTAGTTGGAATTAAATTAAATCAATCTTCGTGGAACGATATTCGGAACTCTAAAATTTCACTCTACTAGTTGTCAACGAACCGTGCACTTGCGGTAGTTTTAAATTCGAAACATATTTTCGTGAACAACATTCTCCCACTAGATCCACACGCTCAATTGTGAACCTTAAGGCAAGTACTTAATATGGCCATGTATTACAAGTGCGTTCACTTTTAAAAAGTATTTTACTTTATGAATGAACTTCTTACAAGTCATTATAGATGAAACTTTAATTACAACAATAGATATCTATTACAAACTTTAAGAGCACTAACAACAATGTTTCAAATACAAAAACAATAATTTTATAGATTAAATTCAGAGTATCATAATAAGCACGTAAATCCCATATTTTCAACATGGGCTTTATAAATTTTAGACGGTAACCCTATAGTCATGGGATCTGCAATCATGAGATCTGCCTTGATATGCTCAATAACCAATTTCATATTTTTTTATATGATCTATGCCAAGAAAATAATTCATGCCAATATGTTTGTTTCGACTTTCAATTTTGTTATTTCTTGAAAAGAAAATTGTATTTGTATTATCGCAATAAATCTTCAAAGTCTTCTCTATATTCTTGACAACTCTTAAGACTTTGACAAAATTTCACAACTATTATGACTATGTTGCAGCTTCATATCAACCAAAGAATTCTACTTCCATGTCTGTTTACAACTTCTCCAAAATACAGGTCCTCTTATAAGAAAAATCCATCGTGAAGTAGACTTCCTTATGTCTACACATAAAGTAAAATTCAATTTTATATCCAACAACTTCAAGATTGTCGAATGCTTGTATGTGAGTCTGTAGTTATTGGTTCCTTGTACATCACTTTCTAGGTAGCTTTTCAATGTTCTATACTCTTATTACTTTGATATCTGCCTAGTACACCAATTGTCAATCCAATGTAGGGTCTAGTACACACTTGTGCATACACTACCAACAACGGAAACAAAAGGTATAGAAGCCATGTACTCTCTTTCCAATTCATTTATATGTACATTGATTCTGACCGAATTTAATACCTTTAACAATAGGTGCTACTCTTTATGCACAATCTTTCATCCTGAATTTTTCTAACACTTTTCAATAGAAGCATCCTGAGACAATTGTACTGACCTTTCAAATATGTCTTTGTGAATCTCTATGCCAATAATCTCTAAAATTGTTGGTTTCCCTATTCTTGAGGATCTCCTTTTACCTACACCTCATCTTGATTTTACATATTTTGAGTAGTAATAGGTTCTGCATTGTGTAGGGATTCTCAATTTGCGTTTTTCTCGGGTAATAATGGTCGTTCTTAAGTTGGTTCATTTCTAGTTATATTTGAGTTCTTTCTTTTGAAAGAAATCAATACACATGGATTGTAAGATGACCCAACATTTTCATTTGTTTCCTAAAAATCAATATTTCTATGAAATTGACTCCCACTCACTTCATGATCCACTAGAAAATTTTCATTTCTAGCTTTGACTATACTTTAAGTATGCGAAGTACAATACAATCTATAGCCTTTGGAGTTCACCGGATAACCTACGAAAAATCCACTAAATATTCTCGGATCCAGTTTCTTTACGTGGGGATTTAAGGATTATAAATTCTCGCTTCAACTAAACAGTCCCTTATGTCTATATTATCAAACTAGTTTTCCATTCATTTCAAATTTCAAATGGTGTTTTAAGAAATGTCTTAGATGAAACTCTGTTTAAGTCGTTAAGGCTTTACTCCATATATTTAAAAAGAGACTTGAATTGCTCATCATGCTCCTGATCATATCCGTTAAGGTCTTGTTTCTTCTTTTTACTTCACCATTTTATTGCAGTGTGCCCAACATGATATATTGTGCTAAAGTGCATTGTTCTGCTAAAGTGCATTGATCAATTTGCATTTGGTCATATACACTTCCAAACATAATATTTACTAATCTTCTATTTTCCACGAGCATTCGATTAAAACCATTGGAGGCCACTATTGCTCTTATCACTAAAGCATTGTAGTGGGGCTTAAGTACCTCATATTCATTATCGACAGTAAATTCAATTCACCGTCTCTCCTCCTACATAAGGTCTGCCAATAATGATGTTGATCTGCCTAACTAGTGGTTGATGATATGGGGTATTATCATCATCGATGAATGCACTAGGCTCATATTTCATTGTCCTGATCTTCGACCTTAACTTCCTCTTTGGTTGTTTAAAGGAAGTCTTCAATTAGGAATAAGAGCCTCATTTTTCAATTTGATATGTTCACAATTTTCATAAATAGGTATCGATACATGAAACTTGAAATGACTTTTGTGTACTCGGTATCGAGTGGCCTCTACAATTCAAGATGTTAGAGATTAGGCAAATTTGTATAATTACATTATAACCTCAACAAAGCAAGTAGGATGGAACACTTTTTGTCTCTTCAGATATAGAACAGTGACATTTGACATCTGTACAAGAAGTATCCAATGCCATTGTGGGATTAAATTCATATTTATATATCTTAGATGAGATTTAGGTAGATAATAATCTTGCACTAAGAAAATGTGTGGGAACACATTAGTGTTTTTGTTATGAAAACAATTTAAACCATTTTGTATAATCACATTATGTGTAAAACAATATATTCTTTGAATAAATTGATTTTGTTGAACATGACATTATAGCGTTCTCACTATCGTCATTTGGATTGAATGAAGCATTCTAGCAAAAACTACAAGGTCTAATGGCTTAGCAGGGTTTAAATCATTTCTATGAGAGTGGCTATTGTTTTTAAACTATGTGCGATTTATTTGCTCTGGATCTAGACATTTTGCATTTATGAGTGACCCATAACTTGTTCGAAATTGGTGACTAAATTTTACTATTTTTAGTTGTTGTAATGTAACATTTGTGCGGTTTTATTTTTTTTTCTTGTTAAATCAAGGTTTTTTGCTTGTCCATTTGCTATAACTTCTACATGGTATAACTTCTACTAGGAAACCTTAACTTTCTCTACTGGTTTCATGATGGACAATTCTATCGACATCGAGACACTCATTTGTTATACGGTCCTAGTGCGATGGACTCTGCAAAACTTTGGCTTACAAACCTCAAATGGTGGAACATAGATTTCGATTGCCTCATGCAAAGGAAAAGGTGGCATAGTGTTCAAATTTCTTTGTGCTTGTCGAATTGCATATATGGCGTTTTGGTGGCCTCTACCTATCCATCTGAGCTTTTTACATCTTTTTCCTTCATCTTCTCCATTTGTCCTTTTTCTATTTTCTTCATATTCTCTACTGTTTCTTCCATAATAATTTCAACCTGAATAAGATTGACGAGCTAGTGATAAGTGGCAGTGTTTTTATTGCGAATATCCCTCCAAGAGAGATTTTCGTCTGAGGTCCATCCTATAAAGCATCTTTAATTAGATATGGTTTCACAAGTAATAAGTACAGTACTAAAGTAGCTTTTTAATTATTTTTCCTCGTCTTGCCTCGTATCATTGAACCTTGTAGAAAGAGGTTCGTGTAGATAGCTTCCATTGAAGGTACCAAGGAAACCTTGTTTCAATTGTGGCCAACTCCTTATTGACCATGTAGAAAGTCAATTTTGCCATCTCTTCGTTGAGCCAATTAATGTTAAATGGAATGCTTGGCACTTCAGTGTTGGATTTGCCTTGGTCTTGCATTCATTCAAATGGTACATATAATCTCCTTGCCCGTTATACTTCTAATTTTTGGCTGTGTTGGGATTAATTTCACCCAATTGTCACACGAGCAATAAAATACGCCCAAGAACACACACTGTGGAAATGAAAATAACACAAGAGATAGTCCACCCAATTCGGCCAAGCCTAATCTAGGGGGCTCAGAGGTAAAGCCCATCACTATGCAAGAACCTTCAAGAGAGAGCAATACAAGTTTGTACGACCAAGACTCAAATTCGGACCACTTCTAAATGATCATCGATCCACAAACGGATCTCCCAAAACCTATTCAACACAAGAATCAAAACCTCACAGCCTTACCAGTGTAGATTTACTGTCCAAAAGAAACCCTTAAATGAAACCTAAAACGTTGAACACTACACTATTAATACACAAGACTATAGGCTCAGTAAAAAGAAAAGACAACATAGAACCACTATGTAAACTGCTCAAGAAACATAAGTAAAATCCTCGAAGCGCACTGTGCAAATTGCCTCGGATAGAGAGAATGGAAAACTTGTAAAACCGGAGGTCAAAATGTAAAGTGACGGTACAGTAGCCCTAAGGAAGTATTTATACTCCAATCCTTAGCCTTGGATCAGATCCAATGGCCCTGGTAAGTCTCAACAAAAAAGATTCGGGTGAAGGAAAATAGGCCAATAACAACATGCCAAGTGGACAGACCAAGAAAAAAGCACCTCCACTTATGAAAGCGGGGTTTTAAGAACCACAATCTTCACCTTTGTTTTGAAAACCCATCACTCTCTCTAGTTGCTACATGCATAGGACAGGTATTTTTACCCTACATCATCAACCATGTACCTACAAAAGATTAACCGATATCAATATGCAGGAAAGATAAACAAATTCTAAACTTGTTTAAAGGTAGAATTTTGCTTCCCATATTAGATGGATTCACATCAGTATGAATTTTTTCAAGTGTAATCTCACCATATGCAATTTTGTTATGTATAAAATGGTATTTCACGTCAATATGTTTGGATATTTCATGATAGACAGGATTTTACATAATAGTAAAGCACTTTGACTATTAGTGAAAATTGTAGGTGACTCATGTAAAAAATTCAACTATCCCAAAATTTTCTTTAACCAGATACATTCTTTTATAGATTCAGCTATCACCACATATTCAACATCTGTACTGGATAAAGTGACAATAGGTTAAAGTTGTGACTTCCAAGTGTTACAATTATCACCAAGTATAAAGAAATATGCAGTAGTAGACATTATCTGGTCTTTATCCCTAGCAAAATCAGAGTCTACATACCCTTTCAATGTAAATGAATCAGATCCCCTCTTAAATACCAAACCAACTCTTAGTGTGCCAGCTATATATCCCAACAACCACTTTAACCTAGTCCAATGAGGTTTCCCCATATTAGAAATAAACCTACTTAGAAAACTGATAGAATATACCAAATCCGACCTAGTTGTAACCATAGAAAACATGACTGACCCTATGGCATTAGCATATGTAATGTTCTTCATATCTTTAAGTTCAGATTCAGATTTAGGATATTGGGAAAAAGAGAGATTCATGTGGGTAGTAAGAGAAACATTAACTGACTTAGTTTCTTTCATGCGAAATTTGGTTATGACTTTACTTAAGTAAGTTTCTTGAGATATAGTCAATATATTTTCTTTCTTGTTCCTGTTAATAACCATCCCCAAAATTTTCTTGGCATTCCCTAAGCCTTTTATATCAAATTCATATTTTAGGGGATTCTTAAGCATTAATATGTCAGCTTTGCTAGAGCTAGCTAGCAACATATCATCAACATATAAAAGTAGATACACCTCATTGCCAGCTTTATTATTGTTATAGTACAAGCAATGATCATATTCACTTATCCTAAAACCAATTTTCAGCACATATGTGCCAAACCTTATGTACCAATGTCAAGGACTTTTTTAGGTCCATACAAAGATTTTGCAACTTGCACACAAAGTCCAATTTTCCTTTCTCCTCAAAACCTTTGGGTTGACTCATATAAATGTCATCTTCTAACTCCAGTGTAAAAAAGTAGTCTGGCATCTAATTTTTCAAGTTCCCAATTGAATTGAGCATCTAGTACAAGAATCAATCTTATTATTTTATATTTGATTAAGGGAGAGAAGATTTCATTATAATCAACACCTTCCCTTTGAATAAAATCTTTGGCCACAAGTCTCGCCTTATACCTCAAAGGGTTATTAGAATTAATCCCTTTTTTAACTTTAAAAATCCATTTACATTACATGACTCTCTGAGTTTTAGGTTTATTTACCAATTTCCGTGTCTTATTATCAAGTAAGGATTTCATTTCCTCCTTAATAGCATCTTTCCACTTCTCGAAATCAGAACTATTCATGGCTTCTTCATAAGATGAAGTTTCTGAATGTTCTAGAGATTCACTAGAGATAAGAGCAAAGTCAGTCAAATTATTTATTTCATGATTTGGTCTGACTTGTCTCCTTTCCCTATCTCTGACCAATTGATAATCTTCAATGTTAGTCTCATTTGTGTAGATATTAGTGTTCTCAATTTCAGTTTCAACCTCAGCTTAAGGTACATGTACTTCACCTCCATCCGTATTAACAATATTTTCATCAGATTTTTCACATCAGTTTCAAAGTTTTCAGGTTGAGTGTGACTTAGTTTAGCTAACTTCACCTCAAACTGTGAAGTATTCTCTTTGATTTGCTCTTTAGGATTATCAATCTTTATTTTCAAACATGGTATTTCAGACTCATTAAATACCACATTTCTGCTATTAATAATCGTAATGCGTTGCAAACATAACACCCACAACCCCCTTTCACCACTTCAGGGATCCAAGCATAACACATTTAGTGGCTCTAGGATCTAACTTTCCCTCAATTTTATGTGCATATGCCGCACATCCAAACACCCTAATGTGAGAAAGGTTTTGGGGCTTCCCAGTCCAAAGTTCTTGTGGAGTCTTAAACTCAATAGTATTGCATTGAGATCTATTTATAAGATAAGCAGTTGTAGTCACAGCCTCAACTTAAAAACCTTTAGCTAATCCAAAACTAATTAGCATATACCTAACCTTATTCATTAGAGTTCTATTCATTTTTTAGCGACCCCATTCTATTGAGGTGTGTGTTTAACAGTTCTGTATCTTATAATCCCCTTTCATTTATAGAAGTTATCAAACCCAGCATTGCAAAATTTCAAACCATTATCAGTTCTTAGAGTCTTTAACTTCTTATCAAGTTGATTTTCCACCATCTTCAACCAAGTTCTAAATTTTTGAAATGTCTCATATTTATTTTTCAATGGATAAGTCAGTACCTTTCTTAAGTAGTCATCAACTATAGAAAGGAAGTACTTATTGCCTCCAAACGTAGGGTGACGTTCTAGTCCCCATAAATATAAGTGGACATAATCTAGAGGCCTAGAGGTGGTATGTAACCCATTCTCAAAGCTCACTATATGTGATTTTCCCAACACACATGTTTCTTCTTCCATTCAAAGCAATCTCTCTTAAAGTGACCGAATTTTCCACAATAGTAATAATTTTTATTGCTTTTATCTCTTGATTTAGATCTGGTTTTTAGATTTGGATTTGAATCTTCTGTTGTTGAAGTTATTTTCTTTCTTCTCAATGCTCCCTCTCACAAACATGCTCTCCTCTCTAGTACTCATTTTAGATTCTTCTTGATTTCCATTCCCGAGATCTTAAAACATTAGTGACAATAGGTTATGTTAGAGCATCTCTTGAGTATTTTATTGCATTCTTCATATCCTTAAATGAACTAGGTAAGGAATTAAGGAGAATTTCGGCAAGGTCTTCATCATGAAATTTCTTTCCATTATGTGCAAGACTCTTAACTAGGATGCTAAAATCACTCAAATTAGCTTCCAAATTCTTTCCACTATCCATCTTAAAGCTAAACAGTTTCTCAAATAGATAGAACTTATTAGGCAATGTCTTAGTTAGAAACAAAACATCTAATACAGTCCACAAGTCCCTAAAGGTGGTATGATCTTCAACTTGTCTTACTATATCATCAGATAGGTGCAATATCATAGAGTTGTATGCAATTTCATTCATATTTAGAATCTCGTCAGACTTAGCTTTCAATTCATTAGAAATAGTTGTAGGATCGTCAAGGGCTTTAGCAACCCTTTGTTGGACCAATATGGTCATCATTTTCTACTTCCAGATCGAGTATTCAACCTTCAAACCCATCACAAATTTTGTAAAAGGGTGGCTATTACTCGTGGACATAAGTGGTTTTCGATCTGAAAATCACTTACGCTGCAGAAAAGTTTTGAAAAAAACTTCATACAATATATGACAAGCACGACACAGAATAAAAAATATGTAAAATTGAAGCAAGATCAAACAATCAATGACTGAGTAATAATAGTTGGTACCAAACACTCAGATTGAATAAGAAAAAGATAAATCTAAACGTGCTCCTATTGCAATTAACCAATTTATTTAGGTTATGGATAAACTAAATCAAAGTTTATTAACAGATTTATAGATTCATGTTAAGCACGCAAATCAATTACTGAACAAGGGTTAATGGGAACAATCTCACCAAAAATACTGTGTATAACAGTATATAAAATTCCAAAGTCAATATCAGAACAAATGCAGCAACACCCACGTATCCAAGGACCTCAACTCAAAAAGGGATTTCAATGAACTGTACATTTGAGAGAACACATCAATACGAAAAGAAACTGAAAAACAATTTGAAGACCTTACCTATAGCCTTACAAGTCTTTAATGCCAATTTGTTGGGATTGATTTCACCCAATTGTCACACAAACATTAAAATACGGCCAAGAACACACTACAGAAATGAAAATAACACAAACGTTTGTTCACCCAGTTCGGCCAAGTCTAATCTGGGGAGCTCAAAGGTAAATCGAGCTTGTCACTATGCAAGAACCTTCAAGAGAGAGCGATACAAGTTTGTACAACCAAGATTCAAATTCATACCACTTCTAAATGATCATCAATCCACAAATGGATCTCCCAAAACCTATTCAACACAAGAATCCAAACCTCACGGACTTACTAGTGCAGATTTACCTGTTTCATTTGGAGTCCAAATGAAACCTAAAACGCTGAACACTACACAAATAATACATAAGACTACAAGTTCAGTAAAAAAGAAAATATAACAACATAAAACCACTATGTAAAATACTCAAGAAATAGAAGTAAAACCCTCGAAGAACACTGTGCAAACCGTCTCAGATAGAGAGTGAAAAAGTTGTAAAACTAGAGGCCAAAACGTAAAGTGACGATACAGAAGCCCTAAGGAGATATTTATACTCCAATCCTCAGCCTTAGATCAAATTCAATGGTTCATGTAAGTCTCAACAAAAACAGATCCAGGTGAAGGCAAATAGGCCAATAACAACATGCCAAGTGGACAGACCAAGCAAAAATGCACTTCCACGTATAAAAACGGATTTTAGGAACCACAACCCACAGGCTGAATAAAATTGTCAGAAAAATAGTATCCCTAATTTCTCTTAAGAATTGTAAACTCTAATCATCATCATTTATCTTATAGGACCTTACGGTCCTATTATTGTATTCTTAATTATGGGAGGCGGAATAGGAAACCTCAAGCAAATCTTCTGCCTTCCTTCCATTAGAGGAAAAATCATGACGATATCTCCTTTTTTGAGAGTTCACTTATTTTCCTAAAAATCATGGTTAAATGATCCCACACACATTCATGGGGTAAGCTATTTGATGGCTAATATTTCAATAACTGCTTATTAGGCAAAAGGAGGTTGTTATTAGTTCAAAATCATTCTCTCTAGATTCCAAATCTAAATTCAACTTGGGATTTGAAGGATTCACTGTCATTGCTTCTAGGGATGGATTCTCAGTTGTCAACTTCCTTAAGCATCCATCTCTTATATATAAAAATAAATTCTAATAAATATACATCCTAAAATAACGATTTTAGTTACCATTCCAAATAGGACTCTCTAAAACAATAATTTGTGAAGATCGAGCAAAATAGAAAAGCCATAGAGACCTCTCTGGAGCAATTATTCTCCTATTACCACCGTCGAAATCTGATTTTTTGAAAATCATGAGACTATTGAGGTCACAAATTTGAAATTATCAGAAGATTGAACAAAGATAGAATCGATAGAGAACTCACTGGAACAAATAACTTTGATTCTCACTGTATGAATATGATTAATTGAAACTCATCGAATGATTTAGGTAACAAATTGAAAGTTGTCAGCATTCTATATCACAAGATCTAACAAATAGAAAATCTATAGAGAACTCCCGAAGCAAATGACTTTGATTCTCACTATCGAAATCTGGTTAATTGAAACTTGCCGGATTATTGAGGTCAAAAATTATAAGTTATCGGCACTATGTATCAAAAATTTTTAAAGCAACGATCACAAAATGAGGTTGGAGAATTCAATAGACGGTGACTAATTTTCTTGGATCTGTGACATGTGACATATGCACTATAACATATAACTTGTTACATGTGACCTATGACCTATGACCTATAAATTGTTACATATCGAAAGCCTATGATTAGGGATGTCAATTTGGCGATCTGTGGCTCGACCTGAAAAAAGCTCCAGCAAAACCCGAGTGGCATTCAAATAAAAAACAACTATAGCTGCCTTGAAATGGGCAACTGTATCTGTGTTTAATACAGGTAACTACAATTACCGCAGGCAGTCTTTAATATATGTTGCTGCCACTGCCTTTAAAACAAGCAGCTATAGCTGCATGTAGGTAGAGTATTTGCCTGCCATGGAAAAAAATTAAAAACATTTAGCCGTATCAGCTCGATAAGGCCTGAGTCAATCCTAGATTTTTCGACCGAGCTTTTGCTTAGCTCGACTCAGTTTAAAACGCTTGAGCCGTTTTTTACCAAAGCCATGTCCAAGCCACGAGTTTCAGTTCATGAGCCAGCTCGGCTAGTTTACATCCATACTTGTGATCAATTAATTTAGATTTGTGACCTGGGACATTGATAGGTCACCTATGCAATATAACATGTGACTTGTGAAATAACATGTAACATATGAACTATAAACTATGATCTTGAATATGTTACCTATTATTTGTGCACAAAGACATGTGACATACAATCTTTGACCAATTAATTTTGATCTGTGAACTATTAGCATTGATTTGTGACCTATACAATATGACTTGTGACTTGTAGAGTGCGACATGTAACATGCGAACTTGATCTGTGACTTGTGGAAATTTATCTATAACATATGCATAATGACTTATGACCTAAGACATGACTTGTGACCTCTCACTACCATCGGCATCATCACCACATATCAACACAACACTTGACATTTGATCTATGAACATTTAACCATCGTCACCACCGCCACCACAAACCCACCTCAAAAACCACTACAAAACCATTGTAGCGTTAATTTGAGGTTCGTCGCAAAAGCGGNGACCTATACAATATGACTTGTGACTTGTAGAGTGCGACATGTAACATGCGAACTTGATCTGTGACTTGTGGAAATTTATCTATAACATATGCATAATGACTTATGACCTAAGACATGACTTGTGACCTCTCACTACCATCGGCATCATCACCACATATCAACACAACACTTGACATTTGATCTATGAACATTTAACCATCGTCACCACCGCCACCACAAACCCACCTCAAAAACCACTACAAAACCATTGTAGCGTTAATTTGAGGTTCGTCGCAAAAGCGGAGCTCAGATCGCCTTCTCCACTATGTGTAATGTTGTGCGTTATATCGACGGTATGGCACCATCCACATCGGCGCTTAGTTTGGTGTTGTGTTGGCCCTCACGCAGCGACCGACATCGCTTTTGTGAGCACCAATGAAGAACATATATGTGAGCTCCGATTTAGGGCTAGGCGGAGGTGGGGATGGGGATGGGGCATTGGGGTGGGTAGATTAATTAATTTTATAATATTATTATTAATATTAATAGTTGAATTATATTAATAGTAGAATTATCACCTGATTTATG
>CAIGRL010217029.1:0-16531 GCA_903798325.1 Fraxinus xanthoxyloides
AATTTAGAGATGACATCAGAAAAAGTGTGTAAAAGAAGGGGACACTGAGGGAACAAATACGGTATTCCAATTCAAATCTTTGAACTCAGATGTATCCTCTTCCATATTGAACTCGAACATGAGTCGTGTTCCTGTGTTATCAATTTTCTGAATAGAACACAACTACAAGATGTGTGTCATCAGAATAATCTAGATTACGTATTAAAAACAATTTCAGATCAACTTCAGACTTAAAATACAAATGGGAGGTCAAAAGAACTTCTAAGAAACTCATATATTTGTATCGAATATTGCAAGTCCACTTTCTGGCCGACTTATATAATAGTACAAGATTTCAGACTTAAGCTAACAACAGTAGAAACAAAACATGACTTGAAGTGAAAAATGATATCTTTAAAGAATGTGATAAATAATTTTCAAATAAGATGTGCCAAACAATCCCTATATAAAAATCTAATTCCGTTTATCAATCGCACATCAATTTAACATTTTCTGTCCACAAATTCATTAGTGAAACAGGGACTTAAATGGTTACGATTCTGAAGATGCAGCACGCATTAGAGAAAGTGAAGAAGTGGTTCGGTTAGGTGCAGCGAAATTGTAAAAAATAAAAAAAAATCCCTTTTAACTTTCAATACAAACACTTTTATACCTGTTGCGATGAAACATCGGCGGTACGGGGCTTGAGGTGAATGAGGAGGTGAGGAGGGTAGATTTCAACGACCTGGCAATCTTCGCCGTACACCGCCATGACTGCCTCAACTTCTGCCGCCACTTCTTCTTCGGCCATGGGTGGCCGTGAAGGTGACGGTGGCGGTGGCGGGGGTGTTTGTTGATTCGTCTGAGGAAGTCGCGCGTCGGGGGTAATGAGATTCGAAATAACCTGTTCGTGTCTTGAATTGGATTTAACGGAATTACGGGTGAAATTCATATAAATGCAATCGGCAATCTAATTAGACAAAATTGCAAATTTTGCATTCAATCTATTCCCTTAATAGTAAATGAGTCCCTAATATATTAATCTTAACTTCTAAATCCACATCTTCTTGTTAGTAGTACTATGGTCCTCAATTTACGAAAACTGTCTAAAAATACTTGAAAAATAAAAGTTCGAACAGAAAAATCCATACATCTATGTATTTATTTATGCGAGTGTGGTATTAGATACATATGCAAGTGACGAATGTTACACATCTAAATTTTGTTAATATTGTAGGTTGAAGAACATTAAAGTAAAAGTTTTTTGTCAGTAGAATTTGAAAGATAGCTTAGTCCTAAAGATTTGAACGGATTAGTCTTAAAGATTTGAATGCATTAAAAGAGATTTGTTTGTTCTTTTACCTTCTCTTCATGAAAATACCATCCCAAACCCTATTTTCTAAAATTTTCCCATCAAAATCTTGTTGATAAAATTGTAAAATGAAATCATTTTCTCAATTAGTGTTGTTAAAGTACCTTAGCATTAGACAATACAAAAATTTGAAGACTTGCAAATATATATTCCTTAATTTGTTTCGTCCCAAAGTATCGAGGAATAACATCATCCATGATCCAAGCTAGATCTCTCTCAGTACTCTAAGAATTTGAACTAGTAATCAAAGTTCTTTACCCACTGAGAATTAAGATGACTCGTTAAATAATTAGTGAAGTCTTATTTCAAGTGGTGACTTCATGTGGTCGTGTTCAATATTTTTTTAATACGCTGGCCTTACTACTAGAGATATGCTGGGTGTACCAAGGGTGGGCCCCTACCTATTGTGAGGGGCAGGTAGGGGGGTTGTAAACCCCCCCCGGGACACCCATCTTTTTTTTTACTACTACTACTACTACTACCAATCATAGACAAACACTAAGTGCTTATTTGATTTTGAGAAGTGGTTTTTTGAAACTTTCGATGAATATATTGCTAATCCAAGTGTGTGTCAGTTGTTACTATAGTTGTTATTCCTACTTTCACGCATTCACATTGCGATCCTTTGATTCCTATTTGATTATACATGCACTCGATATTTGATATTCTAATCTGGCCTCTCTTTTTTTAAGGGAGTGTGGTACTTAAAGAGTCTTTCCGGCATTGACAACTAGTCCCAAAATTTAGAGCTATGGGTAGATCCATGTTTTAAGAAAAATCATGCCTAAGAAATCAAATATGTGCTAAGCGATAAATTGCACATCAGTTAATTACCGAAATAAATATCAGCATATAAGGATTTTGGACTTTAACCTTTTAGTATGAATATCCAATCCTTAACCCATGTTTTACATAATTTAATTGGAAATAATGAATTTTTGAATAGTAAATATTTTAAGAATGTATGATTAAAAAGTAGGGAAAAAAATCAAAATTACCATACGTAGAATGGCCGCCTCAACCCCGACTCGTTGCCTTCCTAGAATCACCATACGTAAATATTTTAAGAATGTATGATTAAAAAGTAGGAAAAAACCAAAATTACCTTGTGGGACCGGAGATGAGAATGGCCGTCTCAACCTCGACTTGTTGACCATACTACGGAGATATGTCGCGTCCGTTATGTTGGGCAATCGGCATCTTATAACTTTGTCATCTCGTAGCAAGACTTGAGGAGTGGGCTATTTTTTCGGGCCCATTTATTGGAATCCAATGGGCCGTAACTGCCTTTTAGTCATACTTTCTCTTATCGCGACACAAATAAATACAAATTTTCTGCAACTAATTGGGAGTACCAGATTGGATTTTCCCTTTGAATTTTGATATAATCATTTTTTTGAGTTATCTAAATATTATTGCGTTAGATTCCAGATTTACATTTTCAATTTTTTTCTCTGAACGCGAATAGATTTTTCGAGTGAAGCATATGTAGAAACAAAATCTAATTCGTAGATTATGGTACCTAAACCATGTTAGTTGGAACAAATTACCTAGTTGAAGAATAATTTTGTTGATCTATATCTGAAAGGGGTGCTGATAATTGAATTCATGAATAATTGATGATATCGATTAACCTCTTCTTGGATGTCCGAATAGCTCATCTATGAGCAAAACATAAATCCAAACCTCATTTTGTTCGTGTACACACCGACCAGAATGAGAGGGGGGCTGCGGGGATGGGGTGAGGGCTGCAGATGGGATTAGGATATGAGTTGCGTGTTTTTTTCGTTTTTCTATTTTATTCCGTTTTGGTTTAGGAACTGGCTTATCATATTTGTGAAAATGAGTGGAACTCGTGAGTTAGCGTACTAAAAATCTAAGCTCATTACCTATTAATGCCCATCCATTTAAACTTGAACATATCCTGTTGTCACCTCCTCCCAAGATCCATTTTGGATTTCATTTGGAGGATGTGAAATACAAGTTATAGCTCGGGTATCATCAGCTGAACTTTAAGCGTCGGAGCCTGCTATAAGTGCATGCATGCACGTAGGTAAGCTTTCAGTTGTAACAACTGAAAATTTCACTTGAGTTCGCATCGGATAACTTGAGGGAATTATAAAAAATATTGAACTCTATAGAGTCAAAAATAAAGAAAAAAAGACAAACAAAATCATAGCGCTTTTTGTTAATATATTGAAGTTCATGCCATGGGAAGTTGAAAATGACCATATAAATATTAAACCACATCCTTTTGTACATAGTTTAGTATCTCAGTATTAGAACTCCTAAGTTCTCCATCTCTCTGAAGGGGAACCCAATGGCTACTTTTCAGAATTGATAACAGCTCACTAGAAAACCTTCTGGAAAGCCCGAGATCCAAGTCAATATCGGAAAAGATCTCTTGATTCCTCGTGGCTGATACGTAAGATTGTTTAGTATTTCGGTACGTAATGAAAATTGTTCAACTAATTTTTGTGTTTATCTTGTTGCTTGTGCCGTGTCTATGGATTCTTTCTGAGCGTGTCTATGTACTTAATGCCCAAGATGTCATTGCTCGATATAAAGTCTAGAAAATCTCTAAAACTGGTTCCTTTGTAGGACAATGGATGTTGCTTATCGACAAGCTCTTGTGCAGGTTGGACCTTCTTCTCTAAAGCTAGACTGTGAATACTGGCAATTGACAAACGTCTTTTCACTGGATTTAAGGTTGCTTGGTGAACTGCACTCTTGTATCTACCATTGCTTAGCACTTCGATTTGATCTCCCAACTGAACAACAAGGCCCCCTAGAATGACCGGAACAGATCGCCAATTTTTATTGCAGTCCATGATTTCTAGACCATTATGTGTTTGCAGTATGATGGTTAAGAATCCAAAGTCCGAGTGTGGTGGCAATCCTAGTGCAAGATTTGGTTCGGGACATGCAGGGTAGCAATTTGCAGTCATTACTTGGAACCCTTGCTTAATGTCGTTCTGTAAGTAATCTGCTCTTAAGCCCAAGCTCTCAAATACTACTTCCATCAGCTTTACGTTTAACATGTGCGCGGCTTCTGCATAGTCTCCCATTTTCTTCCTGCAGAGGAACTTTAATTTAGAGCTTCGATAGTGTCAATCTATAAGTTCAATAAAGATAGTAATACGATATGCATTAAAAAATTTCTTACAAGTCATTTGTAGGAGTGTTTGCCATAAACTAAAGCAATATTTTACTGGGATTTGGCTTTTTTTTTTAAAAAAGTGTAGTGGTTACCTCAAAATTTGTTGGTGAAACTTAAATATTACTGTTTTTGAATTGCTGAGTTTTCTCACCTGTAACTGGGAGGATTTGAAGGCCACAGGTGTATCCAACTTGATATTGGATGACAGTAGTGTTTGATGAAGTCTCTCCAGAAATAAACTTTATCTTTGACTAGATTTAGGCTGGTTCCGTACCTTACAGGTTCGTGTATATTATTAGATGCAAGATGCATCTTCGATTCTTTAGGCAAATCAAAGAATTCTGCAACGGTGTCTACTGCATCACTTATGACTGATAATGGAATCCCATGGTTAATCACCTGCAAAAAATGTAATTTCTAAAAATATTGAGGATATGATGGACGTATATGGTCTTTTACATTTGGATGTAAAAAAATGTCTGTGTATACAGTCTCTTTCCAAATCATAATCTACAGATTTCGCTGCAATTTGGTCTCCAATGTTCCTACTTTAGCTATATTATCAAAGAACCTCCAAAGTATGCATTGATTTATGAAAATGAGAATAGGATGGATGTTGTATGAACTCCTATAACATATAATAAAGATGCATGGTGTATAGCCACAATAGATGGTGCATGCATGTCAAACTATGTGCCAATATTTCTACGTAGAATCCTGGCTTCTTTTCGATCCCCTTTCCTGCCATGCCCACACGTTATATTGAGTAACTAAATCAGCCAGGGGACTTACTTAAAAATCTTCATGATACATCATACATAGTAGAATTGCATGCTTTGGATTCTTATCTATTATAACTATTGACGCAGGAGTATACCTGAAAAAAACCAAATTCCTTGCAGGCAAAGCTAACTTGCTCGATTAGCAGCTCTCTAAGGATGGGGTTTTCTAGCATAGATAAATCTAAAACAGGCAAATCTGCAGTTGACGAAGGTAGATTTTGGCTAATATTAGGGCGATGTTCCGGCGGAAGAATGTAACAATTGGGAACGCTGCTTATTCCCATTTGAGCAAGTTCCATTGCCCTTTGTAAATGAGCTATCCGAGTTCCCTATTTTCTCCATCATTTCTCTTGGTGCTTCTCGGTTCCTCCACCTCCAACGTTATGCTCATTTATACCGGTAGACTCCATTGATTTCATTATTAAATTTGTTTGTCTAATTGTACAGTTACAATTGTGTACGAAGTCATCGTCATCTTCTCATACTTGAAGCACATACTGGGGGCTTCGAAGGATCCTTTGTTTCATCGCTTAGGGGTGAGGAATGGAGGCTTAAATAGGGGTGTGTTTGAGCCACATTATTTTGGAAAAACGTATTCTGAAATAGTAGATTGATGAAGAATGTGTGGTTGAAAAAGAAGGAAATGTTATTGATGTGATGAAAAATATTATTTTATTGAAAAATATATTGTTGAAAATGAGTAGAAAAACGAGAATGAAAATTTTAATGTAATAGAAACATGGGCTAGGTAAGAAAAATTAAACCAGGTGACGTGAACGAGTATGAAATCTCATGCGTGTGTGACTTGTGGGCTCCACAAAAGGGAAACTGGAGGCTGTCTTTTTTTCAGTTCAATTGTTTTGTGCAAAGTCAATGTAACATGAAATAATGGAGGCTGGACGTTATCTTTAAGGACAAATATTTGATCAAGCGGGTTTAATATATTATTGTTATTGTAATATTTTTTAGCAGTAAAACAGGTAATTTCTTTCTTTCTTAATTTATAAAGTTAAGTTTTATGTTTTACCAAACGGAAAAATAATTAATTATAATTAGATTTTTACTATTTTTTAAAATCTATGAAACAAAAATATTTCTAATTATAAAACCAGCCAAAGGTATGCAAACTGGTTTGGCCTCTTCTAAAACAAGCCGTGGAAGTGTTGAGCCGAATTTTAATTTTTTTATTGATCTTGTTTCGTTGTATTCCTCTGGGAATTTGTACCAATTGACTACATAAAAGAACAAGTTATTAGATTCTATACATGTATAATGTATGGAAAAAATACATAATTATCATAGTTTCAACATACACGTTTGAAATTAAGAAATTTGATGAATTCTATGAAAAATCATTTTGTGGTTTGTGATAAAATTTTGGCACCTATATTTAATCAAGAAGGTTCTGGTCATAATGAACGCACAATTTACGGTGTGAGTCACATATTAATTACAAATCACACGAGATCATTGTTATCCAATTAACATATCACAGTTATTTTCATTTCACCTCGTCCCATTCCACCTCGCCTCACCTTACCCACAAATGTTGGCACCATACAAATCGTCACCTGATATCAGCTCAAATCTACCACCCTTCGTCACCACTTGCACCTCAATCAACAACCACATTACCTTCAATGCATCACCACCACTACTATCTGCAATCCTATAATTTCTCTTGTCAAAAGCCATTGCATCAGTCTGATCAACCTCAAACCTGCTACAGACACCCCGCCACCACCAAACCTCGAAAAAATATCAATTTATGGGCTACACCAATAGCAGCCGATGGAGTTACGGTGGTGAGCGACTGTGAGCAATGGTGGGTCGGGATGGAGTCATGATAGCGAGCAACTACAAGCAGTAATGACGAGTAAGGCAGGGGGTTTGGTGTAGTGGTGGGATAAAATGGATAAAAGGATAGGTGAAATGATGTGATGTGAGGAGAGGTGGGGTGTAGTATTTACCTGATTTTTTAAAGAATAAACTTAAAAGATTTTTGATATGGTAAGTTGAAAGTTAAGAGTACATGTAATTTTATCATATTGTGTTTGAATCTCATTTTAATGAGAATAAAAATTTTGAAATAGTGATTGATGGGAAAATATGTGGTTGAAAAGTGACGAAAAGTTTTAGATTTGTATGTAATATAATTTTATTTGGAGCATGTGTAGTTAAAAAATGAAGAAAGAGAAAAAAAATGAAAATGAAAATGAGAAGAAAAAAATGGTATCAAACGGGGGCTATGCCCATTTCCTTCTAATGACTTTAGTTTTTATGGGATTATGAATTGGTCTAATGGGCTTTAAGCCTAATAACATCCTAGCTCCTTTAGTTTTTAACTTGGGGAAGTTGCAAACAATAGGATTTTTAAGTTCCAATTTCAAAAATCATATTTAAAGTTAATTTATACAAAATTCAGGTAATAATTTCACATTTTAATTTAATAATAATATTGAGTAATTAATAAATTAATCTATATACCTTATGCTACATCCTTCAACCGCATCAAATTTTTCAAACCCTAATAATTTTCCCGATTTCCTTCTCTCTCTATATCTCTTTATTCTCTCTTATTTCTATTTACCACACACCACCACCAGAGCGCCTCCGACACGACGCTCATGTCTCTGCCGCGCTTGGACCAACACAATCTCATTCCGCTGTCTTAACTCTGACCCCAACCATAACTTCGCCTTCTGAGTCTCCTATCTTCTCCTCCTATTCCTACAGCTGGTACTCCTGTTGGATCGCTCGCTTCTTTGCCGTCTATTGCTTCCACTATAGACAGTGTTGTTCCTGGTTTATCTCCCAAGTCAGTTGCTTAAACTCTATTAAAGCAACGTCGACGTTGGGCTCATGACGCCTTTGGCGGCGCTGGCAACATCGTCGCAACAACGTTGCTCTGCGAGCATTGCTGCATTGCTCGCTGTCGGCAATGATGACATAACCACCGTTGTTTTTAAATTGATTTCAAATATGTGGTTTAAATTGATTTCAGTTCGACTTGGGATTCTTTTGTGGTTTTACTCTAATTTTGGATCTGTTTGGCTTTAGTTTGAGTTTTCAACTAGATCTCTCTATGGATCTGTTTAGCTTGAGTTAGAGTTGTGTAGATGGTAGTGATGATGGCAATTGTGGTGCAGTTGGTGATGCATTCATTGGGGTGGTATTTGGTAGTGGGTTGGTTGTCATCATGCGCTGATGATGTTAGTTAGATAGAGTTGTGAGGTGGTGGCCACAAGTGGTAATTGTGGCTGTGTGACCTAAGAATTTGTTAATTGTGATCAATAATTTGATAATTTGTGATTTAGAAATAATTTTGACCAATTAATTTGATATTTTGAGATCATGAAATAAGTTGTTATAAAATTTGTGATTTGTGAGCAAAAAAGATACATGACCTACTAATTTTATAAATTTGTGGTCGAATAAATAAGTTGTTATCTTTAAAATTTGTGATTTGTGAATGTCCGTCTGTAATTAGATTAATACAGAATTGTAATCAATTATACGGTTGATTGTGACAAATAAATTAGTTAATTTGTGACCATAAAGAATGTGATCTAAAAAATTTAATTGTAACTTACAATTTATTAAGTTGTGATCGATAAATAACTTCTGATCAATTAATTTGGTAATTTGTGAAAGATAAATAAATTGAAACCTGTAATTTTTTTTTTATTTTGTAATCGATAAACAAATTGTGATCTATAAAATTTTTATTTGCGTACGAGAAATAATTTGTGACCAATTAATTTGATAATTTGTGACTATGATATGTGGTCTTAATATATTTAATAATAAAATATATTTTTAATTAATTATTTCATAAATTAAATTTAATATTATCTAATTTTTGAAATTTTAAACATTATCTCTTAATTTTGAAATAGGTCATAGTTAATCATTATAGATGGATTTTTTTCCTTTCAATTGAAAGTCACGGATTACCAAATTAATGGCTACTAAGTTACCGAGTGGTTATTGATTATTCGTTTTTAGTTTTGACCTTACGTGCGGGATTAATCAATCAAAATTAAAAAGTCATTTTTAATTATTTCTAGACGATTAAGCATACATGTTCAATTATTTTATATTTGGATACTGTAGTAATAAAGAAAACAATAAATAACTAACACAAAACAATGATGACGAAGAAACTCCAATTGAGTAAAAACTCTATGACCAAGTCAGTTATATCCACATTAGACAATATGGATTGCAGTCTGTTTCTAGCCCGACAAATTCCACTAGTTTCTCGTTGTTGTAATTTATGTAATCTCCAATATTTGTTGTACCCACCAACTTCCTGGTCTTTACAGTTAGATGTTGTCTAGCTAACTCCACTAGACTTCCCCATCTACTTCTTGGAGCTTCCAAGATCTGTTGTTTCCTTCCAACTTCTCGATTTTCTACAATTGTCTATTCCAAGTGAAATTCCAAGAATATTCAATTCTTGTGCTTTTCCCGTGCTTGCAGTCCACATCTCCCAATGCCCGACCGAGAGAGTACTTTCCTCAAAGTGTTAAGGAAGTCAGGTATTTTGAATTCACGAACCTCGATATTTTCCCTAAACTTGGTTGCCGGATCTCAAGAACAATATAAATATGTTATACCAATGAGGCACAA
This sequence comes from Fraxinus xanthoxyloides, assembly GCA_903798325.1. Lineage (NCBI taxonomy): Eukaryota > Viridiplantae > Streptophyta > Magnoliopsida > Lamiales > Oleaceae > Fraxinus > Fraxinus xanthoxyloides. Next base: position 9,929 of record CAIGRL010217029.1, read on the forward strand.
TGAGACAACCACCAATTTATAGTTGAAAGTATATGAGTAATATGGACCATGTAAAACTCTCCAAAATCACGAATTAGGATTAGCCGAGAAACACTATCGCTCGAGCGAGGGGAACTTGTCGCTTGAGTCAAGGATATGTCACTCAAGCGACGAATGAGTGACAAGTAAGCGAAAATAGTTCTGCATCTGTCGCTCGAGTGATGGCCAGACGTGAAACTACGGAAATTCCGGCATCACTTCTTCCTTGTTTCCAAATTCGAACTCAAACCCTTGGCTACTTAAATTAACTATACAAAACTGCACTTTACTCATTAACTTTTACACATGTTCAATTAAGTCCTTCTTGTTCACAGAATCACAAATTATAATATTTAACCTAAAAAACTTCTAGGATCCAAATCATTTCTCATAAAATTTCACAAATGCTTCATCTTATAGTAGAATCGGTTTAGAGTAACTCTCTCCCTATTTAGTGAACTCAACCCTAACTAGACCGGTCAAGTTTACATGAACTCGAGGTTTATAATTTTCTTCATCTTCTCTCTAGACTAAGAACCATATATCGTGGCCTTGTTTCTTCATTCAATCTCTTCTACAATTGGACCGAAACCTGAAAATGAAGGGAGCGAAAACTCTTCATCTTAAATTGATTAAAGAAATGTTCTCTTGTAAAATAACTTATTTTCATTTGTTCTCATTATTTGGTCTTTAAATAATTTCCAATCTATATATATTTATGCATATTCCTTTATTGGAATGGGGCCTTAGTTTTGTGTTTCTTTGTAGTAATGATTGGTGGATCATCATGCCAAACAAAATCCTGCCTTTCTTGCTAGGCATGTCATTGGATCTCTTAGATTTCTCATGATAATGTTGAACTAGAATATCTAAATAAGTTGCACATAAAAACCGTTCGACTTGTTTGATAAGATAAACTGTAGGAATCTAAATTTTTCGTTCTTCGGCGTATAAAATACTCGACAAACTTTATTACATGTTTGTTTTCGTTAATCGCATCTAACTTTATACGCTACGATATATGAAGTATGGGACAAGATTTACCGAGTTGATTGTAGTAGGAGGGCGAGTTATTAGATAAGAGGTGGGACACTCTTTCTTTGGCCCCATGCGAACAAAGTATGCTCCTCATCTCTTCATGTTACAAACCTTCAAGTTAGTAATGTTCTTGTTCCTCACCCTTCACTACATTTCGTCCATACAATGCCTACACAGACGTGTTAGGCATCAACGACATACATATTTGATTATACTATTTTATAGTATAAAAAAAATAATTTAATTTTTGGTCTGATTCTGAGTATTAAACATGTACTTTAAAATTAAATAATTAATTGAGTATTATGAGAAAATTTATGTTCTTTATTGTGCCCCATAAACGACCAAAAAATAATAATTATTTGACTGATGACTGAATTGAAAATATGAGGCACAAAAAAATATTTTTTATTTTTTAATCAAAAAAGTCACTTTATTAATGAAATCACAATTGTTAGTAATAGTATTTTAAAAAGCCTAAAACGCGTTTTCTTATTTTATAATTATTTTAATTTTTTCATCATTCTAAAAATCATTTAATAATTAAAATAATATATTCCAAACCTCTAAAATTCTAAAATACTCCCCTATTTTACAACCATACTTTTCAAACTCTTTTTTTTTACACACTCATTTTCAACCACACATTCACACAATAAAATATTTTGCACGTAAATTTAATTTTTCTTTTTACCTTTTAAGGGTGGAGCCAGGATTGTAATTCAGGGTGGGCACAATTTATCGATGTTGATCGTCTATTTTTTGGTTATGAGTTTAATGATGATAAAAATATAAAATAATATTACCCAAATTCATAGGTTCAATTCTATAAAGCACATTCAACAAACACAAATTTCAACATTTCACAGGTGCAATTCAACAAATTTCAACACAAATTTCAACAATTCACATTCAACAAAACACAAATTTCAACAATTCAACAAATTTTTGGTTGTAATTCATAGGTGCAATTCTATAACAATTCACATAAAAGCACAACAGGACCAAGTCCAACAAAACACAAATTTCAACAATAAAGAGCTTCAACAAAACCTAAGTTTCGACAATAAGAAATTCATATAAAGCTACAAGAGTTTGGTTAGACACGTTTGACACTGCAATCTGTAGAGGATGCTGCTAGAGGTTATGATGAGGGCCATGAGGCTACTTTAAGTTTCAGAGGCAACAAAGCCAAACTAAATTTCCCAGAAAATGTAAGGTTATTGCCATTTTCTTCGTCCACCATAGTGTCTCATTCAAACGGTTTATCATTTATGCAAATGCAAAACAAAGAGTGCAAATTCTACACAATTGAACCTGAATATGTGCAACTTATAACAATCAAATCACAAATATGCATTCAAAAACATCAAAATCATATAAAACGACCCAAGCTAAAATCAAACAAAAAGGGGAAAAGATCCAAGCTAGTATAACCGAAAAGACCTAAGCTAAAATCAAACTTACAGTAGTTTACTGTTGCCGATTGTCGAAGGATGAAGTAGAAAAATTGCCGGAACCGTCGCACGGAGGCGAAGCAGGTCAAAACCCACCCCTCCCCCCCACTTCTCTCTCTCTCAACCTGTCAAATGCTCCACCATTCGATTCTAATCCGAATATGAAATCCCCCATGTTTTCTATATTTTCGAGACTTAGAAAGAGGTTGCGCCGCGTGCGAAGCGGAGGGCTGCAGTTCAGGCTTCAAGCTACGAAGTGGAGCTATGGAGNCAAGCTAAAATCAAACAAAAAGGGAAAAAGATCCAAGCTAGTATAACCGAAAAGACCTAAGCTAAAATCAAACTTACAGTAGTTTACTGTTGCCGATTGTCGAAGGATGAAGTAGAAAAATTGCCGGAACCGTCGCACGGAGGCGAAGCAGGTCAAAACCCACCCCTCCCCCCCACTTCTCTCTCTCTCAACCTGTCAAATGCTCCACCATTCGATTCTAATCCGAATATGAAATCCCCCATGTTTTCTATATTTTCGAGACTTAGAAAGAGGTTGCGCCGCGTGCGAAGCGGAGGGCTGCAGTTCAGGCTTCAAGCTACGAAGTGGAGCTATGGAGGCGAAGTAGAGGCTTTGGACTGCGAAGTGGAGTAGAGGATAGAGTTGTGATTTGTGAACGAGGTCAAAATTTTTGAGATTGGGCTTGGGTGGTTGGGCAGTTGGGTATTATATATTGGAGTTTTGGGCTTTCTTTCTTGGACTGGGACTTAACTTAAAACTAAAAAATAAAAATAAAAATATGAGCCCAGAAGTTCAGGGTGGGCCTTACTGGGCTCCGCCCCTGCTTTTAACTATATATTTTTCTAACCATCACTGTTCAAAACTATTTTTACCAAAAGTATGGTTGTAAAACAAGAGCTATATTTACTTAATAATTTCTACAATTAGTCAATTACATAATTTTCAAATTTTTTAAAAGCAAAAGTTAGACTATTTTTTATAATTTCAACTTTCAACTAAACAAATTCTACTTAAAATTTTCTAACATTTTTATTTTTATTTTTTTACATTTGTACAAATAAAGTCATTTTAAAAACTCGAAATTAAAATTAAATAAACGAACTTTTTATAACACTGATTAATAAACATCAATTTAAAAAAATGCATTTTATCGTACACTTAAATAAGTGCAAAAAGGTTTGGCCGGTGAAATAAGTTTTAAGACGGATCCGAATTTTCACACAAAATCTCTCGTCATTGAATCTAGTAACTATATTGCTACACGCTATATACTTGTGCTTTGTGCTCATCAAGTCATTTTTCACTTTTACCAACATTTCATGATTTTCATCGCGTACCATATCGGTGTGTTCTCACTTTTCAAAATTCATTTTTTTCAGCAATATATTTTATGAGACCCATAAATTTTATTAAGTCTATGTTTGTTACACATTAAAATTTTTATTATCATTCTTCTATTCATTTTTAACCACACATTCTGCAATAAAATAATATTTTTCATTACATCAATAATTTTTCCTTCTTTTTCAATCGCATATTCTCCATCAATCTACTATTCCGACCACATTATTTTTTAAAATACTGTGACTCAAACACACCCTAACATTTCAATCACGCATTTCATCAGTTTTAATCAAAATCTGTTAAACATCTAATTCAATTAGAAATCACTACCAAATCCGTGAAACTTAGCTAACACCGTCTCACAAATCCAATTTGCTTAGAATATGTAAAATAAGATATACAACATGAGGAGCACATCTAAATTTGAGTGAGTCCAATTTGAAGACCTACAGTTTAACTATATTTTTCTTGGTTGGATATAGTTGTACATAGCGTGTCATTTAGCCAAAATATGTCCAAGTACCAAATATTTCAAGAATATTTACTTAGGTATTTATTTAATTAATTCCAACACCCACTTCCTCTTTATTATAAAAAAAATTTAGTTCTTAATTAATAAAATAAATATAACCATTTTATTTAAATGCAGAATATATTCCTCTTTGCACTCAAAAGATTCAGTTTCACTTAATTAATTGTGTTCAGTTTTTGTTCAACGAAATGTTGGATTATTAATCTGATAGACGAAGCAAAATATGAATACTTGTAACATTGTCAAAGGGTATAAAACTGACAAAAGTATTTTAATTGGATTCAAATACTTTTAGAATTTGCATAATCTGTCGACTATGAAATTTGAATTCACAATCTTCGTTTATTTTAATTCCATATTTAACATTATCAAAATCAATCCTTTCGAAAATCAGGTCTGGTATCTATAAAAACCCACCAATTTAAAACTTGCATAACAATCATCCGACAGTCAATTCAACTGCAAACCGATGAATCGAACATGTTTTTGTCAATTATCAAGATTTAATATGAGTAGTTTAGAATTTTATGTGTAGAATTACCACAAATTTCATTGGGTGGTAAGGTGCCGTAGAGGGCCCCGCACATCCGAGCAATGCATGCTACTTAGTTCTTTCGACACCGTGTGCCTATATATAATCTTTACATTTTCCCGCTTAATCTTAAACTTTCGATGTGGGATCAATATTCAAAACAAGATAACTAGCGTGCATAGGATACCTTTCACCGTTTTCATTTTTTCTTAGTTAACTCTCTCTTTGTATTGATAATTTTTTTTTCAAACAACTAGTAGATTGTTTTTGTTTCTATATTTATATAATTAGGGGGTTTTAGTAGTATTATCTAATAAGGGTCCGTTTGATTACAAATGTGGAAAATAGGTGAAAAGAACATGTTTTACAGGGAATTGGATTGTTTAGAAATTATTTTACTGAGAATTGTAATTAATTGTGTTTGATTGATATAATTTTCCATCTGAAAATTGTTGTTTGGTGTCCGTTTGGCTTCTTTTTTATGAAAAGCGATAATTTTTTCTACAATTGGATCTAGAATTTGTTCCAATTGCCAAAAAAATTTGAAAAAAAATTATCATACCAATTACCATTCATTTGACTTTGTTTTGCATGAGAATTGTCAATAAAAGTGATAATTTTTTTTACTATTGTGTTTAGAATTTTTTCCAATTACAAAAAAAGAAATTTGGAAAATATTTACCAACCAAAATATCAAGAATTTTTTGCCACAAAAAGGTAGAAAATTTGGAAAGTTGGAAAACATTTTCCCGGGAAAATTTGCTTATCAAACACTACAAATCTTGAAAAATTCCTTGGAAAATGTTGTGTATCAAACGGAGTATAAGTGTTTATTCTTTATAAAATTATTATTCATTTTTAAATATCAATTTGACTTCAACTTGATCGATTCTTGATTCTTTCAATTCCTAGATCGAAGTCCCGTCTGATTCGCAGGACTCATAACCTTGAAGTCATGGATTCAAATCTTATCTCCGAAATATCTTTTTTTTTTCTTTTTTTCATAATTATCAAAAGGGGGTTTGACTATATTAAATCAATTTATTAAAAATTATACAATTATATGATACTTTCGACATTGTCGTGGGTCACATAGTGTGCCTTGACACACCACAAACTAGTAGCTCTCATTTAATTCTTTTGACTGAAAATTGCTGTTACATTAATTAACTATATTTTCATGATATCATTATTAATGCACAAAAATGAGGGCCCTAAAGTTAGTCACACCCATCCTTGCTTTCAACACATTGATGTTGAGACTTGAGACACTCTTCATAGCTTTGTAGCTTTCAGCATATCTTCCATAATATATTTATGTTACCTTTCCAAGCACAAGAACTCCCTCACCCGCCCCCATCTCCCCGCTTTTTAGGATCGAGGTATCGATGGGGTTGAATAGATAATACAATGAATCAGTAAATTCTTGCATCGGAATCAAAAAACTCAATATGACGTTAGAGCTCAAAAAACTTAAATAAGCAATTAGTCCGTCTAAAGTTCAAATGCATGGTCAGACATGGGCGGACCCGGGGGGTCCTGGGGGGGCATGTGCCCCCCACTTTTGAGATTTTTTTTAATAAAATCATGTTTGATATCGATTGAAATCTAAATTTTAATCTAAATCTAAATTAACAATTAATTTTAATAACATATTTCATGGAATCTATAA
>CAIGRL010217058.1:0-14191 GCA_903798325.1 Fraxinus xanthoxyloides
TAAAGTAATCAATTAATTCAGCAAACAACGCATTTAGACTATTACTCGATGTTTGAGTACATGCAGTAGAAGAAAAACTACTGCTACTACTAAAGGAACCACATGCATATGCAGTTGAATCATATCTATATGAGTTCATGCCTTGGAATAAATTTAAAACTTCTGCGTCGTCATCTCCTATATTAATGGAAGGAGTAGTTGTAGAGCCGGAGAGCATATACTTCATTTCACATAAAATTTGTTCCAAATTCCATAAGTAATAGATACATTAAAAGTTAAAGTATTTGAAATTTGATCAATACCAAATTTAGCACCCAATAAATTATATCGGTGGTCCATGACGCATGCTAACGGGAATAATATGGGCAAGTCTTCCCAACATTTTTTAAATTTTAATTCTATGGAAAATATAACTGAACTAAAATTGTAGTCATCTTTAAATAGACGGTCAATGATCATACAACTAGTAACATAATAAACACAAGACAAAATATTTGTAGAATCATAAAAACTTGTCAATTTTTTTTTAATTTTAAAAGCTAAATATCAATCGTGCTCATTTAAAATAGTATCGTCGTCGTCTCTCATAGGCCTACTATTATAAAATTCAGTAAGTAAATGTTNTTAAAGTATTTGAAATTTGATCAATACCAAATTTAGCACCCAATAAATTATATCGGTGGTCCATGACGCATGCTAACGGGAATAATATGGGCAAGTCTTCCCAACATTTTTTAAATTTTAATTCTATGGAAAATATAACTGAACTAAAATTGTAGTCATCTTTAAATAGACGGTCAATGATCATACAACTAGTAACATAATAAACACAAGACAAAATATTTGTAGAATCATAAAAACTTGTCAATTTTTTTTTAATTTTAAAAGCTAAATATCAATCGTGCTCATTTAAAATAGTATCGTCGTCGTCTCTCATAGGCCTACTATTATAAAATTCAGTAAGTAAATGTTCGAAACTTTCACATGATTTTAATAATAAGTATGTGGAGTTACATCTATGTCCTGCGTCACTAATAAAGGTTTTGTATGCGACACCCTAGCTTCACCACAAAATTCCTCAAATGCTTGTTTTCTACTAGGTGCAATCATGATATAGACTAGTGCATTACTAATTCGTTAAATTTTGTCCTTAACACATTCCCGTTCGAGCTTTCTCCTCTAAATACATCCACGTAGAATCTGGCATAGTAGTGACCATCTGGAAGAAGCCCATGTTTGGCCACACATGTTTTGTAGTAACGGTTGAGATGGATGGTTTCAATGCCTTTTTGCCATGCCAATCATTGTTGACATTATTTACATAGTGTTTTGGTTTCTAGAACTCCATCGATCACACGACTAGTTTGAACCAATTTAAAATGGTTCCAACATTTTGCCCGTTTTTTCCCATTTCTCTTCCCTCTTGTATCGGGAATATCTAATGTCGGTTCTTCATCCTGTTCCAAATCAATTGGATGACTAGCACCAACATCAACATCAACATCATCCAAATTAATTGAATGACTACCTTCATGAAGATGGAAATCTTGAATATTTTCTGAAATGGGTAATTCATTTAGATCGACGAATTCATTCCTAAATTGACTTTGGGCATGTGTTTTCCCTTCGACAGCGAACAAGTTTTCAACAAACGATCGTTGATCCATTTTTGAATAATTGAATTTGAATGTCGAGGACTTGAAGTAAAATTGAGAAGTGAATGAAAGAAGGTGAACCGAACAAATTATCAACAAATGATCGTGAATCCATTTGTTATGAATAATAAAAATTGAATATAGATATGTAGAATTGAGCAGTGAATGAAAATTATGTAGTAGTGTAGAAAATAAATTGTAAAACCAAGATTATAACTCGACAATGTAAAAATAAAATGTAGAATAGTATAGAGTATAGAATGATGATAATGATTTGTAAATAAATTATAGATATTAGAGTAGAGAATGAGAGATTGATAGTAAGTTTGGTGGAAAAAATGTTGTAATGTATGGATAGTTATAGGGGAAGAAAAATGAAATTGAAAAAATAATAATTAAGTACCAAAACGGTCACTGAAAATTCAGCGACCATTCCAGTCTTCAGGCTCATGGGCTTGCTTGGCAAACAGCTTGTCTAAATGATGAATCGAGCAGGCTCGGCTCATTTTTTGTCGAGCTGAGCGACCGAGCCGACGAGCCGCTCGACTCAGTTGCCACCGCTAAACCTATATTATCACAAGTGATAATAGGAAATTTAATTTAACATTCTCAATAATAATAACTACAATAAATAAATAAAAACACAATTTATTTATCATAAAATATTATTTTATCATAGCAAAATATACTATATAGACACATAATCCAACAATTTCTTCATGCTAATAAAAAGTTTGCTTGATGGCAATTTTAAGGATGATAAGTACATCTCTGCCAATGGCAAGAATGTATTGGTGATCGCTGGGTGTCACAACGGCACAGATTTTATTGGACATATATGAGACATGGTTGCAGCAGCATCGTAAATCTGGATATTCTCCTTGAGCCATCATGAACCCAAGCATCTAGAAACTTTTGGCCTAAGGTTGGACCTCATTTTAGTTTTAACCATAGTCCGTAGCTAGACGGTTAAATGTGCTTTCTTTGTCTAGGGAACAAAGTGCATGTTTGGCTGTGTCTTAGTAATATGTGAAAAGGTCAACTTTTCATCTTTATTCAACTTAAGATTTTATCCCTTAATAGACAATCACTTAATGAAACAGAGAATGATGTCACAATTAGCACAGAGAGATAGGAAGAATCGACAAAGACACAAAATAGCAACAGACAAGCAGGGCTTTAGTTTCATTTTTTACCATGCTGTCTCAAGCAAGGATGGATCATAAACTTATCCTTTGTTGGATAATGAAGTAGAAGCCAAACATGACAAATAGATAAAAAAAGAAGTACGTGGTAGAATGTACAAGTTAGAATTTAGGCCATAGGGTTCTGATAGTTGTATTATGGTGTTTTTAAAGTTACAAGTGTTGGGTGCTTATATTTTGGAAACTATATCATGTTAAACGAATAACGTATATAGTTTTTTTTTTTTGTTTGATGTTTTGATAGATGTTAAAGTGGAACCCAAATTCCACTGGGTATTGGCATTTAGTTGAAGAGGTCTTAAAGAAGTCCAAAAATTGGCCAAGGAGAAAAAGTCAGTGCATTTACGCTCGCTGGTTGCCCATGTACCACTCTAGCATTCAGAGCAAGGAGCTTACCGCTTGTTGCACATGAGGGCATCGGTCGAGTGTCAATATTATTCGTCCCATGCCTATTTTGTGATTTTGACGAATTCTAAAATGCCCATTCCGTCTAAAACACTATAATTAGGGATATATAGATACACACACACACACACACACACACACACACACACACACACTTTAGGACTTGTTGGCTTTTCATAGAGTTAAAAGACGTTAGATCTTGAATGAAAACATCAAATCTTGTAACAACAATCCATCATTTTAATCTAGTGAATTCTTTTCCTCTAATAATTGTTTTCTCATCTTAAGTTTCCATGTAAAATCTTGTATTCTTGTGTTTGGATTTACTTTCATATTTTCATATTATCTCATTATTCTCTAAAAAACTAGTACCCGAATAAGGTTAATCTTTTGTAATGGCAACAATAAAATCTGATATACCACTTTTGGATTGCAACATGTGCTCATATAGATGGATTTCGATGATGCCCTGTTAGGGTTTGACAAAATGTCTTTTAGTTGGACGTAGGGGGAAAATCAGTGTAGGGATCAAAAGGCCATGTCACAAATTCATCTCAATCTTTCAAATCAGATTTTTAGGATGTTCTTAAGGAGAAAAATGTTGATACGTTGTGGTTGAACTAGAGCAGCTTTGCATGACAAAGAATTTAACAAGTAAGTTACGCTTGAAGTAGCTCTTGCATTTTTGCCACATGTTTGAAGGTGTGTCTATTGAGGATTACTTGACCCTTTTAAAGAAATTGTAACTGATCTTGAGACTATGGCAGTTAAATATGATGAGAAGGATTTTGGACTGATTTTGATGTATTCACCGTCATCTTCATATACGATGTTTAAAGACACTATACTTTACAGTTGAGACACTATCATAATTGGTGAGGTTTATGATGCTTTATAGTCAAAGAATAAGATAAATAGAGAGGACTTAAGATAGGAATCTTAATGGTAATATAAGAAGCGGGTCAAAGTCTAAAAATAGAGACTAAGTTTGTTACTTTTTACAAAAGGAATGACGCATTAGAGCTGACTGCTACAAAATGCAGAACAAGAATAGAATGTCTGCTACTAAAGAGAACAAAAAAAAACCTAAAGATACTGGGGAAGAGTGCTATAGAAGATGGTCAAAGTGAAGGAAATCTTCTGGTGATTTTTTATGACGATTCCAAACTTTGTGATGAGTGGATTCTTGGTTCAGCTTGTACATTTCATATATATCCCAATCAGGACTGATTTACAACACATGAAGTGGTTTCGAGATGTGTTGTAATTATGACAACACATCTTGTAAAATAGCTAGAATTGGATCGGTCAGGATTAAGATATTAGACAAGCCTATAAAGACATTTAGTGATGTGAGGCATGTTCTAGATCTAAAGAGGAATATCATATCCTTGATTCAAAGGGGTGCAGATATACTGGTGAAGATGGAGTTCTGAACGCCAACAAAGGTGCTCTTGTGGTGATGAAAAGATGGAGAACTCTGCTTGGTTATATATATTGTAGGGTTTTATAGTTATAGAGAATGAAATTGTCTCCATTTCTTCCTTATCAGATGAAGACGTCACTAAATTCTGGCATATGCAACTTAGGCATATAAGTGAGAATGAGATGACTGAATTGAGCAGAAGATGACTTCTTTATGGGCAGAGTACTAAAAAGTTGTAGTTCGGTGAGTATTATATTTTTAGAAAATAGAAGATGGTCAGATTTGTTGAAAGGATGGCTAATTCTCTTATTCCATTACCGATTACTTCTAGCACAAGAATCAAAGCAGACAGAGGAAGTTGAATTACAAGATCCTTTTTCTTTGAGTTTGTACTAAATAAAAAAAAAAGGACAATTGTCATTGCTTATGGACTTGAACCTGGATGATCTATCCATAACTAGGATGGAAGGGTAGCATAGCTAGGATGGAGATATGCTTTCTAGTTCTATTTTGTCTAAGATGATAGGCTCATTTCCAGCATAGGAGGCCAATCATTCTACTAGATGTCCCGGCATGGGTGATTTTTATCACGGTTCTTGGCCATTCTTAATGATATTTATTATGTTCTCTGGGGACCATCATGGGTGATTTTTAAAGAATGTATGTATTATTCGTTGACAATGATTGATGATTTGTCTGAAAAAAAGTTTCGAATTTTCTTCTTGAAACAAAAGAGTGATGTATTTGTTAGCTTCAAAGAGTGGAAGATAATGATTGGAAAGCTCCACACAGATAATAGATTGGAGTTTTGTTCAAATGAATTCAATTGTTTTTGCAAGGTGAAATGAATTTTAAAGCACTTGACAGTGCGTGGTATTCCATAGTAAAACGGTCTGGCAGAACGGATGAATAGAAATTTGATGAAAAAGGTACGGTTTATGCTTTCAAATGCCGGGTTGCCTACAACATTTTGTGTTAAAACTACTTCTACATCTTGTGTTCTTATTAACCGTTCACCTTTAATTGTTACTGGAAAAAGGACTCCATAAGAGGTATGGCCGGTAGACCTAGTTTCTTAGATTTGAAAATATTTGGGTACATATGCTCATGTAGATAATGGAGAATTGGAGACAATGTCTAGAAAATGCATCTTTTTTTGTCAATCCGATGTTAAAGGATATAAATTTTGGTGTCCAACAACAAATAATGTGGTGATTAGTACATATGTTTTTGATGAACATGCAATGGTTCAAAAGTTATCTCTAAAAGATCTTGGTAATACAATTAGCAGAAATAAAGCCCTTAAGGTGGAGTTTGAAATCAGTTCGGTATCTAAACTACGTCTACAAATTACTCCAGTTCAAAAGTGAAGAAGAGTACCACTTTGATACCACCACTAGTAATACCGTAATATTCGATTACTAAAAACAGAAGGGAGATTAGACCTCCACAAAGGTATGTAGAAGCTGACTTAGTAGCATATGCATTGAATGTAGTTGAAAGCATTGATTTTAGTGAATGGCTACTACATACATAGAAGCATTGAGTTGCAATGATTCTGGCAGATGGATGTTTGATATGCAAAAGGAGATGGAATCACTTCATAGTACGTGAGACTTAGTAAAATTATCCAAGGAAAAGAAGGTTGTTTATTGTAAGCGAGTTTTCTAAAGGAACGAAGATACATAGGAGTTGAAGAAGCCAGAAATAAGGCAATCTTAGTGGTAAATGTTATAGTCAGATTTTAGGTATAGACTTCACAAATGTGTTTTCTCCAATTGTAAACCATAGCTCAATTAGAGCTTTGCTTGATATTGTAGTTAGGCATGACTTGGAGCTTGAGTAGTTGAATGCGATAATGAAATTCTTGCATGGAGAACTTGAGGAGGACATCTATATGCAACAACCAGAGGGTTTTGTAGTCACAAGAAAGGAAAACTATGTGTGTTTGTTGAAGAAGTCCTTTTATGGCTTGAAGCAATCAGTCAGATAGTAGTATAAAATGTTTGACTCATTTGTTTGACTCATTCATGACCACTCGTAACATTAAAAAATATAGTTATAATAGTTGTGTGTACTTTAGAAAGTGTGGTGATGGGTCGTTTATATATCTACTATTGTATGTTGATGATATGTTGATAACTGGCAAGGATAAAGCAAAGATAAGAAAGGTGAAAACTCAACTAAGTGAAGAGTTTGACATGAAGGATTTAGGAACAGTAAAGAAGATATTTGAAATGAGATTTGAGAGATATGAAGGCTGGCATATTATGCTTGAGTAAAAAATGGTACATTGAGAAAGTACTTTATGAGTTTGATACCGCTGAATGCAAATGCTAACAGTACTATATTGATTGCCTATTTTAAACTGCTATCTTATTTGTGTCCAAGTCAGATGAAGATATTGATTACATGTCATGGGTTCTTTGTTAGAGTACAGTTGGATTGCTCATGAATATTATGATTTATACACAACCAAATTTAGCATATTCAATCAATGCGGTTAGCAAACACATGGCAAAACTTGACAAAGAACATTGGAAATTAGTGCAGTGGATTTTCAGAAACCTACATGCCTCTATTAATACTTGTTTGTATTTTGGGAGAAGTACAGATGGAGTTATTGGGTAGTTAATTCATATTTTGCATGAGATCTTGATAAAAGGATATCTCTTACATGATATGTGTTTACCATTGGTGGTTGTGCTAAAAGTTGGAAGAGGCTATTTTACAGAATACAATGACATTGTTGATTACTGAGGTAGAGTACATGGCTATTATAGAGGCTTGTAAGAAAGTTATGTGCTTAGAGGAATTGTTTAGTAAAATCGATGAAGACTTGCAGATGTCTACAGTTTTCTTGACATTCAAGGTGCTATTTTTCTGACAAAGGATCAGATGTTTCATGAGAGGACAAAACACCTTTATGTAAGGTTTCATTTTGACCCAATAAAACTTAGGTAAGTAGATAGGGTCAGTTCTAGAAGACCAACTGAATAAAAAAACTTTGTGTGTAGGAGAATAAATTTCTTTGAGAAAAATAATAACACTTCTTATTAGCAACTAAAAATTACATAAGCCATACAATTCTCTTTGCCTTTCACTGAACTAGTGAGACCTATATACACTAAGCTTCTCCTATGTGTGTGATGGATATTTCCTCTTACAAAGGACCTTGCAGCATCTTTTCCACAACTCCAAATTTTGTGGGCTTTTCCTACAAGCTAGGAACAACTTCTTTGTTCTCCACATTCTACTGAAAGTGGGCTGGACTTGGCTTTCTTGCGATCTACTCAGATCACAATTCTCCTTTTAGCAGGAACCAGCTCCAACTGGTTTGGGAAAGTGGAGGTTAGGAAATTGCTGTTGAGCAGACTCGCGAGTGAACTACTTTGCTTTGCTTGGTAATTGGCCGTTTTTTCCAATTTTTATAGATTCTAATACTTCCTTCCTAGTAGTTGTGAGCTTACTCTCCACAATAGTGTCGTTGGCTAGTGGATCCTCCATTCCAAGACCAAATCATTTAAATTAGGCATTTGATCAAGAATCTTCCATCTCTGTTTCCAAACACCAAACGCATGCTATTTAATGTTATGGCACTAGAAGTGATGAAAATTAAATCACTCACTTGCATTTTGAAACCAGTGGCGTTACCCATCGGTTGCATTGCCAAATTCTTAAAAATGATATCTAATATCAGAACCCTTTATAGGGAACCATATACCCAGGCCTATGAGCGAACCCGAAGTCAACCGGGTAATATTTTATGTTAGCATGTTGCGAAAAATTGATGTTCGAACTATGTACAACTCGGGCCAATATGTGACTGTCATGTGGGTTCCTTGTGGTTCCTGGCAATACGAATGTGAAACAAAGATTGAAATCACAGGCGGCCAAAGCATTTTGTATTGGAATCCCCTTTCTACCAATGAAATTCTCGCTTCTATGTCGTGGCAGAACAACTCATGTGTTCCATCGATTACACCAATGCAATCCTATCATTGTACACATGTTAAAATAGTTATCGTTATCTAAATATGTCTCGACCATCGGTTAACGTACATATTTCATTTCCAATACATTGATTTCAAACTTAAAATAGGGGATGGCACTCCAAATTCGGGTGATGGTGAGTTGCGCCTTCGTTGTGCCTTGGATTTGGTTCCATCATGTTTTCTACGAATGCAATGCATGCACGCAGGATCGTCCTAAAATAATGACAGATGGTATGCAATAAATGAACAAATAGAGTTTGCACTTGTCGATGCCCTTTGATATATCCATGTTTGTGCTGCTCGAAATGCTATACTCATCGTAGAGAATATGCGAGAAGTGCATAAATATGGGAAGATACATCTTGAATTCTTGAAAACAAGTCTGTGGATAAACATGCATATTTTGGGCATGAAAATGTGGTCGCATCGTGTTATGTACTTTGGTACCAAGTATTCGCGTATGATGCACTCGGCTATTTGAAAATATTCAAGCCACGTGTTTATGTCCTCTTCCAAATGTTGCATCACGTCTTCATCATAACTCGTATCTAAATCAGACATAGATTCAATGTTGTAGTCTATTTCTGAAGATGAGTGTACCGCCAAGTCGTTCGACATCTCTTCGATTACGTAGACGATATATAGTTATGAAAATAATGACTTTGAATATCAAAAGGAATTGTAGCCCTTAGAGAGAAGCTTGTATAATGCAAGAGTATTTGTTTTTTCCTTTTTACTCTATTTGGTTTCCTACTACTCTGTCAAAGGTAATAATAGGCCTTTGAAAAAAACTGATTTCAACTTTCAATCATTTCAAAATTTGTGTCGACTTTCGCAATATGTTGTAGGGAATATATTCCTTGCAAAAGCACCCATGAACCATGTTTTTGAATATTGAAAAAGGTTGCAAGTTCTAAACAACAATCATATGTGAAATATGAAATGACAATTACTGAAGGCACACATTAAAAACACGATTCGAAGCAAGTTGCACACACCATCCAGAAAAACGATACAAGAAAATTCAAATAAATGTCCAATATACGAAAAACAATATGAATAAAGTGACAAAATCAACAACACAATGCATACTTACGTCGAGTAGCACTTACCCCTTACATGGAAAAAACTGATTGTCCCACTAAAAGCAGTACTTAATAAACTTAAACCACAAGTACGGTGTCTTGGCAGTATGGTATGAATTTTGATTTTCCTTGTCTCGTAGGAACCATAGGGAAAACACGTAGAGCTCATTGCCCTCCTTCACATGCCCAGAAGATAGAACTTTGTTCATGCACTTCTTGACCAACATTCCTCCTTTCTAATGTGATCTTGCAATTGAGGTAAGATTTGTTCCAACATTAACCATTTGCTCAAGAGAAGCTGAAACCTCTCGGGCACATACTTTTTTTCTTTCCTTTCTCTTTCCTGTGTTTACATTTCCTTTTATACCTACCACGTTTCCTGAAAATGTTCATAGAGGAGTTAGCTCTATGTTTGATTGGATTGTCACTGGAATCAGTTGCCTCATCATTGATGTACAACTTGTCGCCTCCGTCTTCTTTGTCACTACTTGTGCCCAAGTCAAAACCTCACTGCGACAGCTTCGTTGGGGGCAACGCACACTTCATTGAGTGAAAAACCCAACAAGGAGGTTCAATTGGGGGTGAACTACGTCAATTTGTTCGTTGTGGAAAGGTCCAGTTGGAGGAGTTGCGCATTATGAATATGGTGAGAATGGAATGGTAGGGTTAAAATGGTGGAGGGCAATATTGTATATTTCCAATTGCATTTGAGGGCAAAAGAGTCCATCAAGGCTCAACGGCATTATCCACTTTATATCCATCCTAACAAAAAGTTTAACTCGTTGTAACGTGTTATTAGGCAAGTATGTAGGAAGATGAGATGTAGTAAAAAAAATCATTAAAATGAGTATCAAAATGTGGCTTAATTTCAACAATTTTGAACGGGAGGATAATAAAAAAAATAAAAGCGTAAAAGTTATTGATTTGAGATCTGAATTTCCCCATTAAAGTGATGTTTTCAATCAAAAGAAGAAAAACTTGCTGACTTCAATTCTTAAGTCTTAGTACTTTAATTGGAGAATTTTTAACCTAAAATCAACTTTAATTTCTCAATGCTTTTATTTACTCAAAAGTCTTTCTTTTACAAGTTCACGGAATTCTATGTATTTTTTTTCAATTAATAAAGTCAAAATCATAGCCAAAACCCAAAGGTCATAAAATGTTAATGTGGACCCAAAAATATTAATCCATGTTGACTAAAAAGTCTTTTTGCACCACCTACTCTTAGGGGTGTCAACAAGTAGAGCATCGAGTCGAAACTTTTTGTTCGGGCTCGACTCGAGTATAAACAATAACTAAATATAAAAATATAAAAAAAATTATAGCTAAAATTAAAAAAAATAAAGAAGTGTTAGGTAAGTTTTTTTTTTTAGGGTCACGGGCATGGCTGGGCCTCGGCTTGGCCCCACCGAGCCACGAGCCAGTCCGGTTCAGTCTTTTTTAGGGCCGAACTCGAGCCAACGAGCCATTTTGTCATCCATACCTACTCCCATGCATAGCTAAAAGTCTGGGGTTTGCTTTCGATAACGATTGGTATTAATTATTGAAGATTTTGTTGGTTATATTCAAATTATATTAAAAAAATATTTAGATAAAAATTGATAATTTTACTATTAAAAATTGTTTTATTATTTTTCTAGACTTATCCAAACATGCTTTAAGTGGTTCTGTACATTATCTTTTTGGATAAATACATGAATGAGAAAAACAAGAAAGTGAAAGTTATTGTTTTAAAGGATATGGGGGTTGCTTTTGATAACGAGTGATATTAATTATCAAAGATTTTGTTGAATATGTCCAAATTATATTAAAAAATTGTGTAGACAAAAAATGATATTTTACCAATAAATTTACTTTATTGTTTTTCTAGATTTAACCTGATATGCTCTAAGTCGTATTGGACATTACGTTTTAGGTTGGATGAATAAAAGAATAATAAAAGCAAGAAAATGAAAGTTATTGTTTTAAAGGATATGGGGGTTGTTTTCTGATAACGAGTGCTATTAATTATCAAAGATTTTATTGGATATATCCAAATTATGTTTAAAAATTATTTAGACAAAAATTGATAATTTTACTATTAAATTTTACTCTTTTTTTAGACTTATACCAGACATGCTCTAAGTCGCTCTGGACATTACATTTTAAGATAAACAAAAGAATGAGAAAAACAAAAAAAATGAAGTTATTGTTTTTGAGGATATTGGTGTTGCTCTCTGTAATGAGTGCTATTAATTATTGAAGATTTTGTTGCATGTCCAAATTATATTAAAGCTTATTTAGACAAAAAATGATAATTTTACTACGAAAATTTACTTTATTATTTTTCTAGACTTAACCGAACATGCCTTGAGACGTGCTCGAGATTACATTTTAGGATAAACAAAAGAACAAGAAAAACAAGAAAAATGAAAGTTATTGTTTTAAAGGGTACGGGGTTGCTTTTTGATAACGAGTGCAATTAATTATTAGAGGTTGCTTTCTAATAACGAGTGCTATTAAGTATCAAAGAATTTATTGGACATGTCCAAATTATATTAAAAATTATTTAGACAATAATTGATATTTTTACTATTAAAATTTACTTTATTATTTTTCCAGATTTAGCCGGACATGCTCTAAGTCTCGACATTATGTTTTAAGATAAACAAAAGAATAAGAAAAATAAGAAAACTGAAAGTTGTTATTATTATTATTATTATTTTTTAAAGAATATGGAGATCGCTTTCCGATAATGAGCGCTATTAATTCAATGATTTTGTTGGATATGTCCAAACTATATTAAATAATTATTTAGACAAAAATTAATATTTTTTGCTATTAAAATTTAATTTATCATTTTTCTAGACTTAATCGAACATGCTCTAAGTCTTTCTAGACATTACGTTTTAGGATAAATAAAAGAATAAGAAAATGAAAGTTACTATTTTGAAGGATGTTTTGTTTATAGTATTAATATTTTTCAATAGTGTTTCTTAAAAGACGTTTCGCTAAATTTTCCAATTAAAATGATTTGTTTTCTTTCTAGAATACCCTCGTTTACTTCAAGTCTAAGAGGTGAAGTCCTAATTTTTAACCACTTTAGTACTAGAAAGTTATCCTAGATCAAAATCAATTGTAATGTTATGCTACTTTCTTCTCAACTCTAAAAGTATGGTCTTTACAAGCTCACACCCTATATTGAATTTCATTATTAAAGTCAATTATTGAAGTCGAAATCATATATATACGGGGTATCGTGGTTCAGCTTGTCCATTGTCGGGTTTGGTTCGATCCACCATACAAATTGACTCATGTTTGCCCCTTGGTGGAGTAAACCCACAATAGGGAAGTGAAGTCTATGGTCACCCCACTATCAAGCTCAACTTGAACCACCAAATGACCTGACTCGTGCTTGCTTTCGGGAGAGTCTAGCACAAGTCAACTAGTGAAAAAAAAGGACAATTCATCTCCCCCTCATAGCTCGCCCAATCATCATCATGTCTTTCAGCCTTGTAGTTGTAAAAATAAGCCTATAGCTGAGCTAGGCAATCCTTTGCGACATTTGCACGGAAAAAATTCAAATCACCTCAGCCCACCTTGTTGGAATATTCCAATATTAGATGCTTATTCTAGATCTTTCGCCTATTTGTTATTAGATACTTCTTCTAGATTCTTCTCTTGTTCGTTATGTAGTTAGTTTGATAGAAATATATTCTATAAATAGAGCGATGTATTCACATTATTACTTGAGCTTGATAATTAATAAATTGTTCCTTCTCAAGTTCTTTCAATGCGTTTTCATATTGAATCTATCCTTTAATTTTCTTAATACACCTCCCACCCCTAAACAATAAATTAATCAATGTGGACCAAATACAAGTGTGTAACCAAAAATATTGATCCTTGCATTTGGGAGATTAGATCGTAACTGTTCAGTAATTGAGTTTCATTTCAAGATGTTAACTTATTAAAAAAAAAGAAAACAGTTCAATTTATTATAATTATATTTTTACTCCATAACTAGTCAATGTTCGATTTTGTCTGCAGGTTGTATGAAATTACCAATACCCCCATCAAACGGAGCACCAATGTAACTCACTACAAAAAAAAACCGAATTCGCGACAAACAAATGTTGTCGTAAAAATTGAGTTTTTGTTGCAAAAGTAATTTAGCGACAACAATACGTTGGTTCCGGGTATTGTCGCTCTATATGAGTCACAAAATGTGTTTTGCGACGACTTTCGTAAATTCGTCGCAGTAACAAAATCGCGACACTATTTTTTTGACGCAGAAAATATGAAATGACAACAGAATATCTGTAGCCATAATGTCGTCGCAATGTATATATGCGCGAAAAATTTAAAGGGCGACAAGTGTGTTTGTCGCAACTAATGTTCCAATAAAGTTTGTACGACAAATATGTTTGTTTCGAATGTT
>CAIGRL010217127.1:0-18696 GCA_903798325.1 Fraxinus xanthoxyloides
TTTTTTTTTTTTTTTTACTTACAGACGAATATTGTATGGTAATTACAAACTATATGTTCATTTTAGATAGAAAACAAACTGGTTTTCAAATCCACAACTCACACCTTCACTACTGATACCATCTCTACCCTCCACCACCTGCAATCCCTAGAATCTCAGTTGCTAGGAGAAACTGCACCATCTAGAACAAAAACTTCTCTCTTCCACGTAGACACACTCAAATTATAGAGGGTCTTATTGAGACTACCAAAAGAAACAGACGTGGAAGTGAGCTGTAGAGTTAGTTAGATGAGCTAATTTTAGTTAGTATACAGTTGTTGATCATGCCTAATCAAAATGCTGATCATGTCTATTTTCGAGGCTGATCATGCCTATTTTTAAGGCTGATCATGCATAGTCTCAAGGCTAATCATGCTTAATCAAAAGGCTGATCATGCCTAATCAAAAGGTTGACCATGCCTATTTTCAAGGCTGATCATGCCTAATTAAAATGTTGATCATGCCTAATCAAAAGGCTGATCATGCCTATTTTCGAGGTTGATCATGTCTAATTTTAAGGTTGATCGTGCCTAATCTCAAGGCTAATCATGCTTAATGAAAAAGCTGATCATGCCTATTTTCAAGCTGATCAAGCCTATTAAAAGGCCAATCATATCTATTTTCAAAGATGATCATTCCTAGTCTCAAGGCTGATCATGCATATGCCAAAGCTGATCATGTCTTTCCATAAGGCTGACCGTGCCTTTCAGTATAGGCTAATCGTTCCTTCCCGTAAGACTGATCACGCATTTCCATANCCTAATCAAAAGGCTGATCATGCCTATTTTCGAGGTTGATCATGTCTAATTTTAAGGTTGATCGTGCCTAATCTCAAGGCTAATCATGCTTAATGAAAAAGCTGATCATGCCTATTTTCAAGCTGATCAAGCCTATTAAAAGGCCAATCATATCTATTTTCAAAGATGATCATTCCTAGTCTCAAGGCTGATCATGCATATGCCAAAGCTGATCATGTCTTTCCATAAGGCTGACCGTGCCTTTCAGTATAGGCTAATCGTTCCTTCCCGTAAGACTGATCACGCATTTCCATAAGGATGATCAAACCTTTGGCCATCTTATCTCCAGTGTTGCTCATTCCCGATGTTGGAATATACATCTCACCCTAGAATCTCGAGCACGAGCCTTTGGCATAGATGCACGGGGTCAGTGATGAGTCCAATTTAGGTCGAGGTCAAAGGTCTAAACCCAAGGAGTGGTTTGTCCATTCAGACATCCTGATCTCATGATCTCATCAGGATTGCTTCTCCTAGCCCCAGTAGGTCTTCCTCGAGTTTACGACCAAACCTCGTGCCATGTACTCCTTCATTTAGTAGGACTCTCCTTCATGTCAAGGCTTATCCAACTTTAATAAATTGAGTCCTGGCGATAATGTGTTACCTTATCCTGAAAGGATCCTACCACCAGAGTTTCATCTTTATCCAAACACATGGGTGATACAAAACCAATCAAGTTGCAACTTCCAATCACGGTAGAACTCCTAGGGATTTCAACAGTATAATCATACTAGGAATGCACTACATACCTCTATAAATAATTTACAAATTTTCAGCACATATTTATTCGCAAATTCTCTCTCCAACATAAGCATCGGAGGGGCGACATGACACACCTCGACGCTTTAGTTTCAAGTACTGGAATATCTCGTTCGTGCTTATTCTCAGTTGTCAAGTTCGAAAATCAACATGTACGATTTTTTATAGCATTAGGGGTAGTAAAGGTTCTATTTAGCACCTATGTGGTTGGTGTGTTAATATATATATACACTGTTGAAATGTAAGTGTCCCATTGTCAATTATGTCAAATGTTATATGTACTTTTATGTACACATAACATATTCCATGTATATATAATTCTTATTTCTCTCAATTCTCTCAAACTCATGTTAAATGTTAAATTATTCAAATAAAATGATTTGCAAATGAACCATAACCACACGTTCTAAATCATTTTTTTCCCAAAACAAGGGCATAATGTATTTTTGCTATGTCAAAGTTGGACACACAGGCCGCGTACTTAGAATACGCAAAATAGTTTTGATTTTGAACTGCTGTTGAAACTTGATTTCCCATGTGATGGGAGGGTTATAATTTATCAAATGTAAGGTAAGTATCAAATTCTTGACCCTCTCAAAAGGAACAAACCTCATGGGGATGAAGTGAGGAGTGCAGCATTGGAGATGCTTCTACTGGTACATTTTTTGTGTATGCTTCTAATTTGGGTTGGGAATATTCTGCGGCATATGCCCATGTGATACTTACCACCTCTTCAATTTAAAAGTAAAAATTGAAATGGGCCTATTAGTTGTAAGGGCCCATTTGTTTATTTTGACATAGAAAAGACGGCCCATTCAAACTAGGCCTGTCCATAAAATCGAAAAAACCACCGCCACTAAGTTACACATTTCGTTTCAGCCTCTTATTTTCAACATTATTTTTCAATTAATTTTCCATTCCCGATAATTAATTAATATTAAACAGTAACAAGGTAGGTGTAAAGATTCATTAGCCGAATATTTTGATTTATTATTGAGTATTTGACCCATACCCATACGCTACTCCACACATGGTTTCTAAATATACACATAATAATCTCAATTTTCCCCCCATAAAGTTAGTCATAATCAATTTCATTTTCCTAATCCGACATTAATTAAGATGTTAAATTCATAATCATAAAAAAAAAATGGTGGGTGCAAACAATCAAAGCCTCAAGGGTAAATTACAATTTTAGTCCCCATTCTTTGACTGCAGTTGCATATTTGTAGCCGATTTTCTTTTCTCGACATTATGACTCTCGACATTTCATTAAGGATGTGTTCGATTGACATGAAAAAAATTGCCCAAAAAGAAAAATGTTTTCCTTACTTTTGAAAAAAACAAATTAAATATATTTTCAAAAGTGGAAAAATACTTTTTATGAAGAAATGACAATCAAGCACTCTGAAAGCTGGGATTAAATGGGAAAATGCCATTTTTCATGAAAATTTTTCCAATCAAACACATCCTAATTGACACAATTCATCTTTACTAATGTCCCATATGAATCAAGATTAAATCGTATGGAAAAATCATGTTTTGAATAGTAATTTTTGATAGAATGTGTAGTTAAAAAGTGAGAAAAAAATTTGAATTTACTTACGTCATATTTTATTATTTGAATATGTGAAAAATAAAAACAAATAAAAAATTGAAAAGAAGCGAGCTTATGTACGGAGCGTCCTTTTTACGGAAGAAGTGGTAGAAAAAGTTTGTTTTTGGTACCAAAAAAACACGTCAAAGAGTAGAGACTAAACGTGCAATTTATCTGACCTTTAAAAATCCACCACCATGAAACAAAGAGAGGAAGAGTTGAAAATCGGAAAAAAGACCTGAAAATACTTTTCTCTCGATTTTCTCCATCTATATTTCGATCAAAGATTCAAATCGAGAAACCAGAAATCTAGGGTTCCTCAAGTCTCTCTCCATTTCTATACTTCTCTTTCTGCCGACGATTATTTTTTTATCTCTTCATTAATTACATTCTCTCTCGCTAATTCTCCGATCTGCGGTTCGTTCATTTCTGAAAATTTCGAGTTGGATTTTTTTAGTTATTTGTAGTGAATGATTTGATTTCTAAGCTTTGTTTATTTGGATGTCGTGTGGAATTTTATAATTAATTAGATCATGACGATTCCGGATTCGTCTGGGTACAATTACATGATGGAGAATGGATCGATAGACTTACCATGCAAGCCCGAGGAAGAGAGGAGGATTTTTCAGGATTTGACAGCCAAAGCTGAGAATAGTTTGCGCGAAGACAATTTGTACTATGTTATATCTAAAAGGTAACTGATTTAAGTTAGCTTTTGGTTTGAATTATATCTAATTATTATTCTTTATTTTTAGTTCTTCTCTTTTATTTATTAGTCGATTCATGTACTTTTTCCGAAGCATTTGAGTTGTATCATAGTTTGTATCAATAAGGATATCCGAAATGATTTATTCTTGTTCTAGAACTGTTTGCCTATGTTAGTTTTATTCGTGAGGAGATCCAAGTCTATTCAATATGCAAATATGGATATGCATATCTTGTATCTGTAGTGATGTGTATTTGGTTTCTTTATGAAATGCTGGAACTGTTTTGGAAATTGGGATTTCTCTTAGAAGGTGTTTGGTAGATACTAAAATCGGATTAAAATTGAAAAACTTGACTTTTATTAAACTGGTGGAACCCAATAACGGCTATATTTTCAATTTTAATTGGATTTTAAGCCGTACCAAACAGGGCCTTAGTATTTTCTGATTTTGACTCCTTTTTCCGGGAGCCCATTTCCAATTTCCATGGGATGGGGTTGAAGAAATAGGCATTCGCAAAAGAGAATTATTTGCTAACCTTGAATATGCAATTGCAATTGAAGCTGTTTTTTGAACATTACTTCATTGGACTTTCAACTTGGACTCTGAAACGGTATGGATAAATAGCATAGCTAACGAAAGCTCAGTTTAATCATCAAGAATTTCTCTTGAAGTATGATATACTTTTTTCTGTATCAATTGTCACTTGGCGCTTGTAAACTAGAATGTTGCTTTTTTAAGATTCTGTATCTGGCAAAGCAGTGGCACTTTCTGAACTTAGATTTGCTTTGAATAGAATTGAGGGATATTTTTATTTTTCGTTAAATTTGATGATTGTTCTTGATTTGGAGAAATATTGTTACATAATATCTGACTTTTCAGCTTTGATGTGGCTGTTTTCCTACGACTGTTCGATGGAATAGTTTTTTCCTTCTTTTGCTAAACATCAAGTTTGTTGTCTGTGATACTCGGACATGAGGCTGAGTATATCTGGCATGTGATGCCCAGTTAATGAAATTTTCCTGTTTGTAGAAATCCTCATTAATCTGTTACCCTTGATGCATTGTGCAGGTGGTTCAGTGTCTGGGAAAGATACACATTGCAAACGGATGGTGCTTATTTATTTGAATCCGAGTCCTTGATATCAACAAATTCAGGAGCTAGGCCTGGACCAATTGATAACTCTGATATAATTGCAAATGGAAAGGATAATAAGGATGATGATCCGCAGCTTTTTAGAACTCTGGAAGAAGGGCGTGATTATGTATTAGTTCCGCAAGAAGTTTGGGAGAAGCTTTTGGAGTGGTAATTATTCTGGTTGATGCTTTTTTGCCATTTATAAAGCTATATAAATCTCTTTGTCAATGAGAGTTCACAAACTGTCCGAAAAAGGGAAGGTTCAATAGTTGAGATCAATTGTAAACCACGGAGTTCTGGAGATCTGATCCTTCCTCTCTCTCCCCTTTCCTCCCTCAAAAAAACACTAAATTCACTCAAAAAATGGGAGGAATCTAGATTCCCCTACTATAATAAGAATATGTGTTAAAATCCTAAGGATCCGAGTCTTATATTTCTCAGCTTGCTTTATTTATTTATTTTATTTTGAATCTTTGTATTTTGATGGTCCTTAGGTACAAAGGGGGGCCAGCATTGCCTCGGAAAATGATATCTCAGGGAGAGCAACAGAAGCATTTCAGTGTGGAGGTTTTCCCTCTGTGTCTCTCTTTAATAGATTCCAGAGACCAGAGTGAAGTGATTATGAGGTCAAGTAAAAAGGTACATCTGTTGCTACATTTTACCTAGTTTTAGATTTAATGTTTGTTTGCTGTTGTTTTTCTTTGCATTAACAAGGTAATTACCTGTTATTCCTGTAATTGTTTCCTTGCAGATGGAGAATATAAGGGATAAATATAATTCCCTAGCGTGCATTTATAACCATGTTCTTTACAAGTTTATCACATTTTATCTTTATCAGAAACTTGCCTTCTAGCATAATCTAGCATTCAAGTTGTCCGTACTAATATGCTGTTGAGTTTGTTAGAGGTGCACAGTGATGACATATCTATACCTATGTGGATACACATAATACTACAAGTTGATGTGGTTGTCCTAAAATTGAGTCTGGTCTTTGTCATTTTCTTTCCCATCATACAAATCCATATACGTGGAGATGGATGTATTGCCCAAAGAATAGCATGTATAATTGTTTTGCTGAAGAATAAAAAGAAAAGCACAGTGATATTAATCAAATCTAAATACCTGAAACAATAACTTTTTTGGGAAACGAGAACATACTCTTAACGAGTGGCGGCGACGTTGATTGAAGATAATTGAAGGAAAGGAATATTTCGGTGGTTGGGCCATTTGTTGTGACGGCACAAAGAGGCTCCCCTTCATATGAATGATGCAATTCGATAAAGCAAGTTTGAGGAGAGGGTTAGGCACAATTAAATTTGCCTGTGGTAGTTGTTGAGGATTTAATTTCTTTAGGTTCTCAATAAATCTATCAATAAACATAATGGAATGGCGAATTAAGATTTATATAGGTGACCCAAATTTATTGGAGCAGTCTTAGTTTTTTGTTGTTATGGAACCTTCTCTGACAGCAACTTGTCTTTCAATGTTGTATTTGAGGTCCTTCTTAGCTGAGCAACTTCTCTCCAATGTTTTGTGTCAGGCTTCTTTACATGATCTATATGAGACAGTGTGTCAGCTTAAAGGGATAGTCCAAGAAAAGGTGTCTCTCTTAGTAGTCCTTGCAAATATTTTCACTATTATTTTAGTCATGGTTATATTGAACTGATTATAATTTCCTTTCTTTTATTACTGATACCAACAGGCACGTATCTGGGACTTTTTCAATAAGCGGAAGCATACAGTTTTGATCCCTTCAAACCAAACCCTGGAGGAATCTAACTTGCAGATGGATCAAGATGTGAGTTCACAAAAATCAGATAATGGCAACTCTTTATATCGGATGATTATTTGGATGATTGAAAGCAATTTCTGTTGCTAACATTGTACCTAACAGGGCTGTGTCTAACAAGTTTATGCATTTGCAGCTTATCCTGCTGCTCTAAAATATGTGGACAACTTGCAATCCTCATTTTTTTCTAATCTTTATTCTTTACAGGAGAAAAAGGAGATGAAAGAATTATTAAAATTCTGTACTTTTTATGCATATAACGAACTTCTAATGTGAGCTAGGTTCCAAAAAGAAAATATCGAATGTGAGCTGATGCTGCACAAAGTAGTAAATATTTGTAGTTTGTGGCATGACCCTTTTTTGATTGCTGTCTCTCGCATTTTAAGTTGAGAGCTAAGATTAAAAGGAAGTAAAAGTTAATGCCAAACATGTTGGGCAAGTTATTTTTTTTTACCTTACTCTCAAAATAAGCACCTTGCCTTTTTTCCAATTTTGATCAATAAAAATTATTTGTTTTGAGTTTTGACACAATAAGTGAATCTTTTAAGCTTTTAGCCAAACATGAGTCTCCTCCATGTTTTAAATTTGCTAGTAATGTGGCTTGGCAGTTGAAACGAACTAGGCTGGATCTCATTTTTGAACTTGCAACTTATATATGCTCGACTTGAGCTTGGCTCATCATGTTAATAATTATTGCGTATTTCGTGAATTAATTAAAGCTTGGCCTAATTTCACCTGAACAGAAACTCATTCTAGACCAACTAGAGTATCTGGGTGAAGCTTGAGTTTTTTAGGCTCACTTATGATGTAAGTTTGAGCTTGAATAGCCTAAAGCTCAGACCAGCTAGCACTTTTAAACCCTTGTGCAGCTGTTGCAATCAACAATAAAAGCTTGCTCGTAGGTTATGTTACAATAAATCTCTTGCTTGAAGGTTGCATTAATGAATTTTCTAAGAAATGTGTGTTTAGCGCCTCTTCTAATCTTTGATTTTCTTTTTTCCTTTATTTTATTTTGAAAAGATTGTAAAACTGTTCTGTTTTCTGAAGGGTCTCTCTCGTTCTCTCTGCAGATTCTTCTTGAGGTGCTAGTTGATGGGTTTGGCATGGATTCAACTGGAAATGGTTTAGCATTGGTTCCAGTAGAACCTCCAACATCATCTGTTACAATTGCTGGTGGCCCAAGTTTGTCAAATGGTTATTCAACTGGCTATGTCTCCAATATGTACCATCGAAGTAATTTAAATTCCACATTTGGAGATATGGAGGATGGATATGAGAGCTTGAGACCGATACAACGAGGTGACAAGGGAGGTTTGGCAGGATTGCAGAATCTGGGGAACACTTGCTTCATGAATAGTTCTATCCAGTGTTTAGTTCACACACCACCCCTGGCTGAGTATTTCTTGGAAGATTACAGTGAGCAGATCAACAGACAAAATCCTCTTGGGATGCATGTAATGGCTGTTCTGATCTATTTTGAAAGATTTAGGATGTGGCTTGCTCTCTAGGTTACTAATTTCTGTTGTAGTTCTGCAGGGTGAGCTTGCGCTTGCATTTGGTGAGTTGTTGAGGAAACTGTGGTCCTCTGGTAGGACTCCAGTTGCTCCTCGTTCTTTTAAGGGAAAACTTGCTCGTTTCGCTCCCCAGTTCAGTGGGTATAACCAGCATGACTCACAGGTTTGTTTTTTATGTACATGGTTCTATTGGGAAATGAGTATATTGACATGATGCTATAATTGGGGTATATGTAGTACATTTGTTGTAATTTCATAGTAAATTTGCAGTCGTATTGATGTTTGATTTCATAGTGAATTCACTAGCACATTTGTTGTACTTCTATGATTATACTACTGCATAATTCTTACGACGTATTTGAGGCTATTGATAGTTGTGACTAATATATTTTCAAGGCCAAGGGATTATTGTTGCAGAAGAATAATATTGTTTCAAGGTTAAGCATAGTCTTTTTTATAGTTATGGTGTTGTTTTTAAGATGTCATCACCCTTCGAGGTAAATCTAAAAATACGGGGTGAAGTTATGTTCTACTTTGAATAACAAGAAGTATTACAAAAATGATGCTTCAAATAAGGTGGAATTACATCAAGAGACATAAAGAAGTAGAATTGGTATGCTCCAATTGTCATTGAGCAAAGTTAACTCTTATTTAACTAAAATGATGATGTATATTTCTCTTCAGGAGCTCCTTGCCTTTTTACTTGATGGGCTCCATGAAGATTTAAATCGAGTTAAGCAGAAACCATACATAGAAACAAAGGATTCTGATGGTCGGCCTGATGATGAAGTTGCAGAAGAGTTTTGGAGATACCACAAGGCCCGAAATGACTCTGTAATTGTTGACGTTTGCCAGGTTGGCATCTTGTTCCTATATATTAATTTTAATCAATTTGAATGTCTGTAAGTATGTGAAATGATATTACTAAGTAGGAGTCTATATCCTTGTATAACTAAACTGTATGAGCTTGAGAACAGGGGTGGATTCACCTGAGATTCAGGCATGCATGGTCATCTGCAAGTTGAAAGATATTTTTTCATTCCCTACACCCCCACTATGCATATGCGCACACTGTTTTGTGAATTTCATATTTCTTTAATTTGTTCTTACCTTTAGTTAGAACTCAACAATTAAAATAAAGGCCAGGTTTATGCTATTGCCTTCTCTCTTTCCTTTTCCAGCTTTTCTTCCTCATTTTTTTCCTCCTTTTCAAGCTTTATTTTGGATTTTTCTCCCTTGTTTTTTGTTTGTTGCTTTTCTCACTCTACTTTCTTCTCTCGTTATAAGTCTATCTTCATTGAATAAGGAGAATAAGCCAAAGACTTCAAGATTTGTTCACTGCGTTTTACTTTCTTTTTCCTTTTTCTAGTTGTCACTTGCTTGACACATGTTTATGTTAGGGTTCTAACTGTAATTTGAGAACAAAATCAGAACCAGAGAATAAACTGCTGTTTGATTGATGTAAACTGAAGAAAATCACAGAACTGGAAAAGAAATAGTAGCCATTCGAGAGGGCTAAACTCTCCTAAGGGTCTCTCTTCTCACTACACAAAAGCCTCCCTATCTATTCCCTTCTCTATTTATAGAACTCCTAACTGTTTTTGTCCACCTCAGCCTGCCCAGCTAACCAAATTTGTTGCTGCCCTCCCCTTCTCCAGTCTTCTTGATCCTTCTAGAATAGGTGTACTTGATTGGGGCTTATCAGTTTACTTTTCTCTTAGTTTAATTTGATTTTATTTGACTATTTTGACTAGAGTATTACAATAAGACATTTGAGTTTCTCATTTTCCACACCTTAGTTTCAGGTTTTATGCCCGAAAGACAGTTGATCATGATTAAAGAAGAAAATAATGTAATAAAAGTTTTAATTAAATTTTGTAAAATATTGATCGTGTTGCTTAGTTTTTAGGTAGCACAACTTGATTTGCATACTTCTTATTTAGCTCGATTGCCTAGATAAGTACACGTGATTCAACGCACTTAAAATGTTGTAAAGAAATCAAGTAGTAGGAAAATGACAGTTTCATTGTGTACGTTGAAAAAATGTATTATAGGAAATTGATAATGAAATTATTGTATGGAATATTGTAAGGATGAAAACCAATAAGGAACAATTGTAGAAACTTGTAAGATTATTGTTGTTGTTGTTGTTGTTGTCGTCGTCTTGTTTGAAAAAGAAAAGTCGTAGTTAAATTTTGCCCCCTCTAAGGCCGAGTCCTGGCTCCACCCCTGCTTGAGAAAATACTAAAGACAGTTAGAATTTCTGAATCCTATGAATTTGGACCAAAATATCCTTGTATAATCGTATTAACTTGAGCCTCTCATGCAATTCATATACCTTCACAAACTAGCTGAAAAATGAGGCAGTCTCAGATAGTTCCATCGAAAATTTTATTTTGTC
This sequence comes from Fraxinus xanthoxyloides, assembly GCA_903798325.1. Lineage (NCBI taxonomy): Eukaryota > Viridiplantae > Streptophyta > Magnoliopsida > Lamiales > Oleaceae > Fraxinus > Fraxinus xanthoxyloides. The sequence goes on from CAIGRL010217127.1 coordinate 10,735, forward strand.
AGGGCTGCATCATTCTTTCATTGTCTTAAGAAATTTTTTTTACCTGGAAGCTGCTTACTATAAATTTATGAATTCCAACAGTTTTCTTCTACATTATGACTTTGAATTTCTTATTCAAGTAAATTCGCTTGTAAGTACATTGCACCGTTGATATTTCTCTAGGCAATCTTTATTATAGTATTTGAAATTGATGGAATTGCTCAGGGCCAATACAAATCCACACTGGTCTGCCCAGTTTGCAGCAAAATCTCTATAACGTTTGATCCTTTCATGTACCTGTCCTTGCCTCTTCCTTCAGTAGCCACTCGGACAATGACGGTAACAGTGTTTTACGGAAATGGAAGTGGCCTTCCTATGCCATTCACCGTTACTGTCCTGAAGCAAGGATACTGCAAAGATCTTATCCAGGCTGTAAGCGCTGCATGTTGCTTACAAAGTGATGAATATCTGCTCCTTGCTGAGGTAAAACTAGATATATTTTCTATTTTGTCCATGATTGTATGCAGATTTTTATTGTATCATACCCTAGTTCATCTGAAGCAGTGAAACTTCAATCTGCAGGTCTATGAAAATCGGATATACAAGTACTTGGAAAATCCATCAGAAGCATTGATTTCAATCAAGGATGATGAACATATTGTTGCTTACAGACTCTCTAAAGGTGGAGCAGAGGTAACAAGACTAGAGATATGTCACCGACGCAATGAAATGTGAGTTTTTTCCCTTCCGGTTGCGGTGTCATTGCGGACATGATTATTGTATGTGTAATTGCAAAAGAACTATTCTTTGTGGTGCAAAAAAAAGCATCTATTACTTTCTTTTATAACTAAAGGTGTCAACTTGGCTTAACAAGAATTGCAAGCCTTGGAAGGGTGCCTTTGTTATGGCTGGCTAGAAATTTCAGAAGAAAAAGTAGGGGTCTGGTTTTTCTTATTTTTACCAAGTATTTTACGTTAATGGTCTGTTCAAATCACGAGTCTACTTTTGTTTTGTTGTTAAAAAAAGAAAAAAAAACCTCAAATTGAAGATGGTGGGTGAATTCCGAATTTTATCCTAGCAATGGCTTTAGACTGCCTCTATTTTGCATGTAAAATTATGGTGGTTGTGGTCTTGTGAGTGTGGACCTATTTATAATCTTTTACGTGTCATGAAAAGACAATATTACTGTAAAATTTCTCCAGAGAGTCAGGTAATATGGATCAAAAGTGATTATGAATAAATATCTGATATGTGCCAAACGACTTGTTAACTTATTCCCTTGAATTAAACCCTGTAATCTATCTCTTCAGTTTCTGCTTATGTTGACCAAGATACACCTTTTTTTCCAGCGATAGGAAGCTCTTTCTGGCACCATTAGTTACTTCGTTGGAAGATCTGCAATGTGGAGCTGATATCGAGCTTGCTATTAACAGAATGCTTTCGCCATTAAGAAGGAAAGCATTTATCCCTCCAGTACCAGTTCATAGTGGGCAGGAAAATGGCTATGCTTTAGATGCACCAGAGGAGAGAAATGACTGCAGTAGCACTGTGTTAAGACCTGGGATCCAATCAGCAGGTGATATAGAACTGGAAGGAATGTCCGTCAGTGAGTTATCATTACGTCTTTTCCTCGCAGATGATCGAGGTTTAAGTTTCAGGCCAATTGCGAAGGAGTCACCCATAAAACCTGGCAGAATGGTTAAAGTCATCCTAGAGTGGACTGACAAAGAACATGAGTTATATGACGCCAGCTTTCTCAGGGATCTTCCTGAGGTTCTCAAGACAGGAGTTGCAGCTAAGAAAACCAAGCAGGAAGCCATCTCTTTGTTTTCATGCTTAGATGCGTTTCTGAAAGAGGAACCTCTTGGCCCTGATGATATGTGGTATGGCAGACTATACCTTGAACTATCTTGTTTTCTGTAAACTTCTGTTTGGCATCGTTGATGTTTCCATAAAATTCTTAAAACAATTGGCTGCAGGTATTGTCCTCGATGCAAAGAACATAGGCAAGCAACTAAAAAATTGGATTTGTGGAGGTTGCCAGATGTACTTGTCTTTCACCTGAAGCGATTCTCATATAGCCGATGGCTGAAGAACAAACTGGACACCTTCGTGAATTTTCCCATCCATAATCTGGATTTAAGCAAATATGTGAAAAGCAATGATGCATCTGAAGGTTCACATGTGTATGAGCTATATGCTATTAGCAATCATTATGGGGGCCTTGGGGGTGGTCACTATTCTGCATATTGTAAGGTAATTACTTAGCATTCATCCTTATTTTTCCACAAGGGTGGTGAATGAGTGGGTTGGGTGGTTCAAGAATAATTATTTAATAATGTTTCTGGATCCAATGGGTTATTTATTCTTTAGGTTCAAAAGGGATTGGGGAGTTCAATGTGCCTCCACATTAAGCCCTTTTTTGGAAGTTTTCATTGACATGCTGCTTGGAACATCTGTGAAGTTAATCATACTCCCTCCATTATCTCTATGGTCTGATTACATCAATTTTACTTTTTCTTATTGCAGTTAATTGATGACAATAGATGGTATCATTTCGATGATGCTCATGTTTCACCGGTCAGCGAGTCTGACATCAAGACATCTGCTGCTTATGTATTGTTCTACCAGAGAGTTAAATGTCACACGAATGGAACGGTTGGTGAAACATCGCAGGGTCATGGCGCTTTTTGAATGATATCTTGACGGTAACCTATCCTTCTTGAATTGCATGGTTCTGATGCTTTGGTATTTTCTTAAACTGTGCCATAATTGGAATTTTGACAATGGGGCAAGGTGTTCTTGCACAATATTTGCAATCTTGATGGAATTAGACTTTGATGCAGACAACAGAAAGGATATAAGATTGTGGCTGCCAAGAGAGATGGGCATTATTTTATTGGGAGGCTATTATTTCTTTTGTAGAGAAGTTTTGGATAACATCTAGATACTTGAAGAAGCATGGCTGCTTGAGGCACTTTGTTGATCAAGAGTATTTATTATTTACCTATGGCATGATAACTTCAACTGGATCTTATTTTGCATATTTTATACGCGATGATATTGGGTAGATGGAATCCGATAGTACAATAATCAAGATATTAACTCTCTCTCTCTCTCTCTCTCTCTCTCTCTCTCTCTCGTCTAGTAACATCCCATCCTTCTCAGCATGTTTAGCATGCGTTAAATTGTATTATATAATAAAGATTTTAGTTTTCCTTTTTTTTATGTAAGCCATACATCTAGAACATTATCCCCCATTGGCATAATGTGGTCACCTGTTTGAAAATTCTGTATCATGTACATTATGTTGTAGCAACATGTGCAATGGCTTGACCATAATGATCTGCACAATGACCATTCAAAAAGAAAATGGCACTATGAGTTGCATGGAAGATAAATTTTTAAACACGAAATGGACCACACCCCCCCTCACATTATGTTGTATATCTATGTAAACATGGATTAATCCATTAATAAATGATTTTTAGAAAATACAAGACATGAATAGCAACTATTTATTATTTCAAAACCCAATTTCTAGCAACCGTTTTTCAAGCTCCAAATGCATCTTTCAGATAAAGCAACAGAAGAAAGCACTTTCGGCCGTGGATTATTGCAACCTTTTCAACTTTCAAGGTGTTTTTTTCTCAGAACTTCAACATAATGATTGTAATTGTAGACAAATCCATCGCAAACTCCTAGGGTCCCGATTCCTTGCACAAAGTACTAATTAAATAGAACATACAATCATAATTGGGTCTAATGTGGCCACCTTTTCCTATTAGCATAATTAAGAAATCACTAAAACTAAACACAGCCATATGAACATAAACATCAGCCAGCATCAAACAGAATAGCGCCAAGCATAGATCTTCGGGTTTTAAGTTGGTGTCGATGCACTTTTCTGTGATGAAAGAAAGAAATTAACATTATTATTATATAGTTGCGACGGAACATAATTTCACCTTTTTCTAACTCCAATTTATTCACTTTACCCCACCTTCGTTGAAATTGAAGGTTCCCCTCTGATTCCTCCAAAACATCGACAGCTAATAAAGTAGGAATGCAATAATAGTTGAAACCAACTTGCACCAAAATGATAATGTCCCTTGCAAAAAAAGCCGTTCCTGCCATTAAGAAATTTAGAATCGTGTTACATGTACATCACTTTTTACATTTTATCACATGGTAACACGATATTGGACAGTTCTAAAAAAGAATCAGTTTTTTCACCAATCAAATTATGTCAACTTGGATGATGTCAAAACTAATGCACTACAAATGGTAAGACTCAACAATTTCACTACATTCAAATGCACAAGTAAACATTTTTTTATCATTATGGAAGTAGATTGGTCGTTTTGTTTTCCTATGTTAATTAGGTACTCTTTCATCAAGCAATGCAAGAAAATACTATGATGTAACTCGGAATATTCCTAATACAAGAACTGTAGAATTCCGAAATTGAACAAACAATTCAATAAGAGAGCTCGGATTGATCTTTCCTATCACCACATCCTCCCAATCAAAGGCAATGCTTATAAAGAAATAAATCATCTTTAGTTTTCGTGAATTGGTTTCGAGCTTTTCTTCAATACAGTTTCCAAAATCAAGATTTTATTTTCTCATTTCGAAAACTAAAGATTCACAATATGTTCATCCCAAGAGGATCGATGAATGTGATCATTGCCTATATACAGTTTCCAAAATAACCCTTTTCCCGATTAAAATTACATACATTGCCACGAGTGAAACAAAAGTGGAACATTTGCCAATTGGGGCCCACCATGTTAACCCTAATCCTCTCATTTGATATCCTGCGCACCATGGCTCTCATCCTACGCTCCACCCCTCTATTCGGACTTCACCCCCCGCGCACATTCCACAGAACCATGAGCGCAGAAAAGTAAAAGCAAAAGTCGGAATCAATAAATACAGTAAAACTCACCGTGTCAGAACTGATGGACAAGTAGCCGTTGGAAGAGCTTCCCGGCGGCGAAAACCCCGGCACCGGAGAAAGGCCGACATCACCACCGGGGCTCGTCGTCGTGTTCGAACCCACCAAACTTGTGGCGTTGAAACCAAGATTATACGCTGGCGTTCCATCGGGCTTGAAAAGCCCGAAATTTCTCTCGGAACTTGGTCCGGGCTTCATGTTCTCATTGAACAAAGCGAACACATATATGTTCAAATTCAAATTGGGCCTCATTGGTGTACCCTTCTTCTCTGCAATCAGCTTCAGCAAATTCGCATTGTACTTCTTTGCATTATCCACCGTGGCCCCTGCCTCGTCAGTATCCCCCTTCGACGGCCACCCTGTCTCCGAGATCTGCAGGCACACTTTTTTGTACCCAAGTTTCTCCATAGCAGAATGTACTGCATCAATTTGGGCATGGAACATGTTCCCATAATGCAGGCCCGACACCGCGTCTGTAATCCCAGAATCAGACTCGAATAATACAAAATCAATGGGTACTTGTTTGGGATTCGACTTGTATGCGAAATAAGGATAGGCATTGATTAAAAATGGCGAGCCCGTTTTGGAGTGGAAATCCAAGATACAAGTCAATCTTTGAGTTAGATCTTTACGAAATGAGCCCGAAGAAGGAGGATAAGAAGATTCAAGAATGCCCAGATTGTGAGCCGTAGTGACAACAACTTGTTTATCGAGATTAAGGTTAACCAAGGCGGTGTGGACATTTTCCATAGCTGGGAGAAGATTTGACGATAGAACTGAGTCGTTGAGAGTGAGAACTTCATTACCAACTGCAATGCATGTAATTTTTGTTGCAGGTAAATGACACTGAACATTGGTTTTAACCCAATCTTGAGCTTGTTTGGGGTCTCTCATTTTAGCCAAGTACTCATTGCCAAGGCCAACAATGAACTCGACGCCAGTGTTGGCAAAGGCCTTAAGAACGCGTGGATCTGCATCATAGAGCTTGACCCTGGTGGCGCCAATGGATTTCACCAACGGTACTACGGCGTCAGGGGTGGGAAGATTGTTGGCAATTTGACCGTAGTTGATCCCAAGTGAATACACCCAATTTGGGAATAATGAAACTGCAAGTGAGTAACATAAGAGAATTAGATTTTGGTAGCGTAAACGCATAATTTAACTGGGTAAATAGCATTCATTACCTGAAAGAAGGAGAAGGAGATGCAGCATCTTCTGCAGTGAAGAAGAGAAGTGGAGTGAAGCAAGATCCATGAGTGAGTGAGTGAGTGAGTTGAGGGTAGGGTATGACAAGAGAAGAAGGGTAATAATATGGTGAGACAGAAGACAGCTGGCTATAGGTATAGAGACATTAGTGGTGAGTACTGTACACCTGTAAAACGTCCAAGTCCCTGTTTGGTCCAAAAAAAAAAATTGAATTAATTAATTTTAATCACCTGATATGAAATTCACAAATCTTCAATCACACATTCCATTAATTTTTATCGAAATCTACTTTTTATCTGAACCAAACATGGACTAATTATCAACGATATAATTAAAAAGAATAATGTATCTAACATTAGTGGTGCGAAAGTTCCAATTTATGTGATATATTAAATATAAAGGAAAAGTTATTTATATGATAGTAACACCTAAATTGGTGTTATAATATCAGTTTTTTTAAATATCAACTCTTTTAAAAATTAATTGGACCTCAAAAAATTAATTTGATTAGTGGATAACACTTGCAAATCCAATAAAATGTGTAGTTAAAATCAATATTTGATTTTGAAATATAACTTTTTTAGTTAAAAAAAATGAAATTCAAAAATATGCTCAATCTTTTTAAATTAGAGCTTTTTGTTTTTAATATTCAATACAAGAGTAATGTTATTCATCTAGGATTTATATGATATCGGATAATTGTCACTTTGTTTAATGAACTTTGAATTATTTTTTAGAAATTGAATAATGTGATAGTATTGCCACATAAATTGGCGATCAAATAGAGTCTAGACGAATAGAATTATATGTAATCCAAAGAGGATTAATATGTCCCTCAAAGTTAGAATTTGAATTCATCGAGCATTTTTAAGAAACTCTAAAGGTAAGATATTCTTTATTTTAGAGAAACAATGCATTAAAATAAGTTTAGTGAATTCTCTGTTTTAATTTTTTAAAATATAAAGAGTCAAACTTGTTCTCTAATTCTTATTTTATAAAGAAAAGTATTTAATAAATATCATATTTACATACTCTATTTCTTAAATTTTAAATCGTATTTGAATTGATTGGTCATTGATATATAAAAAAATTACGTCAAATAAGAGAGAGATGTTTCTTTTAGAAGAAAATAAATAAAGATTCAAAATAGATAATATTATTAAATTGTGTAGAAAAAATTATCTCTAAATACTTTTAATGAGGCTGTGTGTTATGTAATCATATAATAAAAACTTGAATGAACAACGAAATATTAATTAATGGTAAAATGATTAGTCTGGGAAGATATTTGTACCGACAAAGTTCACGTGGTTGCCATTTCACATTTGAAATCCCTTTTTATTCAAATCCTCTTGTTGTCTTGGAATACCCAGATTCTGTATCGGGCTTTTCTTGATCATGTTATAATATTGGCTGACAACAGTCTATTTGACAATTATTATATTCATTCATTTTAAAACACTGTTTTCTACTTTATTCTAAAATTTGACAATACATAATTGTACACTTTTTATTCGGCTTTCATTGCCCTAAAATCGCACATCTCAGACTTTTGTTGATAATATCGTACAAAAACTATTCACATGGGATGGGGGTTTTAGGTCATATTTGGTATATATTAAAATCGGATTAGAATCTAAATTAAAATCAAACAATCAATATTAATCACATCTTTCATGGGTCCCACCGCTTTTCAACTACACATTTCAAAAATTTCTATCACGGTTTACTGAAAATCTAAGGGGTTGTTCTCTTTGTGTTTCAATTTTGTGTTTTGAGTTTTGAATTCATTTTAGATTTTGTGTTTTGAATGTCCA